>WBNQ01045930.1:0-25732 GCA_013401375.1 Spizella passerina
CACTCCCTCCTTTCACCTTTCTTTCCCCTAGTTCCAATATGATAAAATTGATGATAACTAAAAGTTCTCCTCAGAATGGGAAAAAAAAAAATGAAATGTATACTAATAACTCTGCCCTGGACTCTTTCTCTCTTAGGGAGTTTGAATTAGTTTGATGTGATTTATTAACACAAACCAGATAACTGCAGTTGGATCTAAGTAAGGAGCTGAGGTTATTGATGACACAACCAGGTCCCTTGGTCTGCAGGTGTGAGGGGAGTGGATGAGGCTTGCAAGGAAAGCAAAGTGCTCAGCAGTCACATTTGACCAGGTAAGTGGTGTGAAGCTGTGAAACATTCATGTTGAAGATCTTTAGTTCACAATCACAGGTGCTACTTGAAATCCATTGCACTTCTTACCACACATTGTATAGAATTGGAAAAACAAACTGGATGCTATAAACAAACACAGCACTGTTTTTGTGAACACAGAGCAGTCTCCAGCTCTTGGTTCACTTTCCTCTCTAACCCTGACCAAGGTTTCCTGTGAGATGCCCATTTTCACCAGGAGGTATCAGGTGTTTGTAGATGATGGCAGTAACTATTGTAAAACCATCAGTTCTAACATCACTCTGATAGAGCTGCTTCTTTTTGCAAGCAGTGGAATTTATATGATTGATTTTGACCTTTTCTCCCCTCTGGAAACCTGTGCTCTTGACATGCTGAGGTCTTTGCTCTGCTGTAGCACTGTTTAATACAGGTTTAGCTATCATTAAATGAGTATGAAATAGGACTTCCGTGAAAGGGAGACATGCTCACTGCTCAGAATGTCACTGTCTTGCGCGTGCTTGTTTAAATTCTCACGTGTGAAAGACTAGAAGGTCTTAGAGATCAATAAAGGCATGCAGAAAAAGAAAAAAAACAGAAATATATTTGCAGAAAAAAATATTTCTGTTTCTCAAGAAAAGCCTTGAGGATTTTCCATCAAGTTATCAGACAACAGTCTTATAAAAACAAAATATCTTTCAAAAAGATACAGTGAATCAATAGGGATTTTTTAACACCATTGTGTCCATGTGAATTTTATCTCAAAACAGCTGCTTTTGTTTAAGGCTGGAACCCACAAGAATACATTTTCCTGGGTTTATATTTTTTCCTGAATCATGTCTTAGAGCAATCCAGCTCCTTGGCCGTGAAGCGATCCTGTGTGGGCTGGTGTGATGAGCTGAGCCACTGCTGTGTTCTCTCTGGGCTCTGCAATGAGGGGCTGCAGCTCCTCAGGTGAGGTCTCTCCCCTGCAGCCCCTTGGGGTGGCACCCAGGGCTTTGGAAGGTGTTGGGGAAGATGAAACAGGAAAGCCTTATAAATATGATTGCCTGGCAAAAGATTTTGAGAATACAGAAACTATAAGCGAGATTGAAATGAAAGCAAGCTTTGAGATCCCTCAGTTACTGAACAACTGGAAAACAATGGTGTGGCTGGCTGTAGGTAATCCCCTTTTGATGGAACAACACCCTCTGCTTGCAGACAGCTCCAAGGGCCAGAGCAGACCCTACAGCTTGGCAGAAGGGGTACAAAGAGGAGTTTTTAGGGTTTAAAATGTAACACAGTATAGTAATATAATGATTCTTATAGGCTGTATGTAAATTCTATAGGATTTGTATCTTGTACTAGATTGGTTAGTGAGAATCAGAGTATTCAACACAGAANAGCAGGGCCCTGCACCCAGGCCCTGTGCAATAAACCCCAAATCCCAGCAGGGCCCTGCACCCAGGCCCTGTGCAATAAACCCCAAATCCCAGCAGGGCCCTGCACCCAGGCCCTCTGCAATAAACCCCAAATCCCAGCAGGGCCCTGCACCCAGGCCCTTTGCAATAAACCCCAAATTCCTGATGTGGCTTCAGAGATCTCTCATCTCTGTCCATCCCCACCATCCTACCCCTGACGCTTCTACACAGAGGAGGCTCTGGAGAGGTTTTTTTGCTTGGAATTCTGCATCCAGAGGCAGGCAGAGCTCCTGTTGGATTGGGGCTCACTCCAGCACCTTTGAGTGGCTTCTATCCATGCTTAGAATGTTTAACAGCTTAAAAATCATTGTTACAAATAAAAGAAAGCTGCTCTTGAAGCAGTACATAGGCTTTGACCCTTTCTTTGACTGCAGTTATTTTAGCTTTCATCCAATTCTACTGGAACTGCCACTTCAATCTTTGGCTTCTGATTTAATAGACCCCTGTCAAAGCCAGCATAAAACTGATTTAAAATAACCATAGAAACAGACAGAGTGTATTGTCTTTATCTTTTAGACTGATGTTTGGTTTCTCTTAGATCTTTGTAAAAATTCAGTAGAGGAACTTGAAATGCTGCATTTAAATACAAGAGAATCTAATATTCAGGAGGAAAAAGCCAAGCCCAACTTGCTATGTGCTGAAGGTCTGTTCTATGCATTACAGTTTAGCTAAAAACCATTGAAGGAGAAACTTCAGCAGCTTGCCAGGGCTGTCTCCATCAGCTGTGGCTGCTGTTAGGGCCTGCTGTAAATATTCTGCTGGTTTACAGCTGCCAGCTGATGGACTTGGCACCACCCATGTGAAATATTTAGATAAAAACAATAAATATTTCCCTTCTCTCCCTTCAGAGGTAATCCTGGCAATAAATAGCAAGAAGGACAAACCATCAAATTAGTGGTGAGGACTCATTTGTAAATGCTGTTATCTCACTCATTTCATTCATAAAGCTGCACCAGGCAGGTGCTTAGGAACCAAGCAGGTTTCACCTTTTAACAGCAAATCTACTAAACTGCAGTGGGACTGTCTTTATTTAGGCACAGCTTTATTTACATTTACTGAAGGAAAGGGGGTGTTCTTGACACTTTCAGCAGATGGTCTGGGCTCTCCAGTTCTACTCAGAAGTTTATTTGTAAGTAATGCAATATTTGTAATATCATTCATGTATTTCTAATTTTTTTTAAATGAACTGTTTTATAAAGAAGCTTCTTAAACTGAGGAGTGACCTTTCTGAATCTCATCTGTTTAATATTTTACAACTTGAGACTAAAGAAGATATATTTTTCATCTATATATAAACCATATTTTTACCATATTTTATGGTTTACACTCCTGACCTCTCCTTCCAAACGTTTCACAGATCATGTACTTGTTATATTGGACCTGTGCTATAGAAATAAAAGCATTAATGGTTTCTTGTAGCCCCACATTTCCCTTCACAGAGAAAAGCAAGGCACAATTCTTCCCAAGAATATTTCTGGGTTTCACATTCTCTGAACATCAGAGAAAGAAAACACAATTCTTATCATTTGCTGTGCCTGTGTTTGTGCCAAAGCAGAATGCAATATGGAGATTGTTTACCCAGTGATGGGGTTTTGCTTCCTTGGCCTGTCAGGGCCTGGTGTGTGTGTGTGTGTGTGTCAGGACTGTTGGGTGACAGTCACAAGACTCAGAATGTTGTGTGCAGGGTTGAGTGCTTGGCAGATGCCATTTAGATGTATAGAATAATATAGTATAATAAAGTAATTAATTAGCCTTCTGATATCAATGGAGTCCTCCTCATCATTCCTCCTTCATAGGGTCATCACAGCACAGTAATCGTTTCTCTTTAGAGGTTACCTCATTTAAAAGACAATTGGGGTGTAGCTATGATATTTTCTGAAAAATCTTTTCCTTAGGATTTTTTTCTCCTGAGAAGCTGACAGGCCTCAGGAACAAAATGTAAACAATGATTATCTGCTGCTGTGGAATGCAACAGGTGCATCTGTGATTGGTCTCATGTGCTTGTTTCTAATTAATGGCCAATCACAGTCAGCTGTCTCAGACTCTCTGTTCAAGACACAAGCTTTTGTTATCATTCTTTCTTTTTCTATTCTTAGCCAGCCTTCTGATGAAATCCTTTCTTCTATTCTTTTAGTATAGTTTTCATGTAATATATATCATAAAATAATAAATCAAGCCTTCTGAAACATGGAGTCAGATCCTCATCTCTTCCCTCATCCTCAGACCCTTGCGAACACGGTCACATTGGGGGAACATGGTACCTGTGGTTGATGAAGCAGGATGGTAAATTTTGTCTTAATCGCTGTTTCCACTTTATTGTCATTAATTCTGAAGCATTTTTATCTGCATTAGCAGTTTAGCATTATGTCACTGTGTTCTTCAAATCCCCCATGTTCAGTGGCCAAAGGGTTGGAGCCCTTCAGGCCAGTGAGCACAGCCAGGTCCTGAGCCAGCTCCTGGGGCAGCACTCAGGTTTGAGCCCCAGCACTGGTTCCAGAAGTGTCCCCTGGGCTTCTCACCACCCCAGCTGTGCCTCTGCTGTGTCAGTGTGGATCCAGAGACTGTCACCTCTGTCCAGGCCTCTCAGCCTGTTCTAAACAACCTCTTGTTCATATTGGCACCTTAACAGCTACTCCGAGAAGCAAAAGTTCTTCAGTCCCAAGAGTGAGGAATACAGTTTGATTTTTCTTTTTAAATTTCATTTTTTCCCATGTCTGTTGGCTCTCAGCCTAGGAGTTCTATGATTTTTATGGGAGGTCTAGGTGCCCAACTGCTCTAAGTAAGTGTTATCTCCTTGGCTTGAAAAAAGCTCAGCAGCATTTTGGCTTCAAGTATGGCAGTAATTTGAGGGACAGGAAGCCAGACTGAAGTGGTGATATTTATGTGTGAAACAGAGATGCCTCAGTGCTCCAAGAGTAGATTTCAGTGGTGAGTGTGTACCCAAAGAAATCCATGGCAGAGAAGAGGCAGATTCCCAGCACATATCAATTACCCCAGCCTTGTTCACTTGAGTGGAGCTGCCAGTTTAGTGCAGGATTTGCTGCAGGAACCTGGCACAGAAATAGGGAATATCAGCAAGGACATCAATCACTGGTTGCACAGCAGTTTGCTTGGCATGTGGCTGCTTGCTACAAATTGCCCTCAAAAGCTTTACATCTTCTTGGAGCACAGAACTATTTAGCATGTTAGACTTCCTGCAATTTGAGGACCTGATAGAATTCCCTTTGTGGGCAATAGTCTGGCTGGCAATGCTTTAAGATACATAGACACTTGCATAAAATCAGGTGTCAAGGACCAAACAAGGTGAAATTGGGTTCTAGTGTAAAAATGTCACGTTTTCAGCATTCTCTACAGTCACAGAAAAGCCAAGAAGCCATGTGGGGCTGGATGCTTCTTCAGGGAAGACACAAAGGAGGGAGAGAGATGAGTTTCTCCTGTCTCAAGATTTCTGCTCTATCAGCAGTGTTCATCAGATGTCATATCAAAAAGGCTTTTCATATTGAACATAAGACTCTGGTTAATATTTCAAAACTTTCAATTTCACATCCTCTGTAGCTGTCCAAGTCTCCTTACCTGTTGCTTGCTTGTGCTTTTGACTTCAAAAAGTTGCCAGATTGGAAATTTCAGACTGAGCCTCTCATTAGCTGTGGGTGTCATGAACTGAGAAAAAGATAATGAGCAAAACAAACACCAGTTCTGAGCCTTCTTTTCTCTGAGAAAGTTCAGGTCTGGCTGTCAGTTTGGTTAATTATTCTTGCTCTTTGGACAACTTGTTCTCACATTTATTAGCACTATTGTGCTTCAGAGTATCACATTTTCTCCCCTGGCAACATCTCTTCCATTTTGCATTGTTCACATGAGAACACATTTCCAGTTTCCCTGTCTCATCAGGCATCAGTAGGATGTTCCATTCAACAGGAGTTGATGGAGTAGGAGGAGTAGGAGTTTCCATTCAACTCCACTAGAAGAGACCCCTGGGAAGGTCTGATCTCAATCCCTTTCCTTTACAGACTCCAGTGAGAGTCAGAGTTCAGGGATGAAAAAAGGACAATATCCAATTTTTGTGTTTAGACACTGGAAACTCCAACACTCCAATCATATAATGTTCACAAGGCTGTTTGTATCGATTTTCAATATCTTGAAATATTCAAAAACACAGTTTGATTAGCTTTTTTTTATTAGGAAAACTAACAAAATCAGAAGAAAACCAAATGTTGTCTGGTTTGATTTTTTTTTGTTTGTATTTTTGTTTTGTTTTTTTAAATAAAGAAACCAAATTCCTCTATTTACAGTCTTTGACAAAACTGATATAAACAAGCAAACTTGAGGGTTTTTTTGAGCTTTAACAGCAACTTTGGGGGAAGTAAGTTTTCCAGAGCAGGAATCTGACATAATCATAAAAATAAATGTCAAAGAGTTGTGACATGCAGAGACTCTTCCAACAAACTGGAAAAGTCATTAAGTCAGATATGTACTCAGGTAACTCCACTGAATCCAAGCCTCTTTGTTCCTTTTGGAATCTTGAAATCTTCAGATAAGGAAGTTTTGGAGGACACTTTTCTGTTCTGCTTCATCCCACCCAAAGCAGTGACATTGATGCCCACTGGTTTCTCCCACCTTCCAAGCCCAGCCCTAACTTGGCACCTGCTGCTTCCCGACCTTCCTGGGTGTTCCTGTGCTCCCCCTCCTCCAGACCATGCTCAGGTCCCAAAATGCTGATTTCCCTCAATGCTTTAAGATCCCAAAATGCTGATTTCCCTCAATGCTCCAGACCATGCTCAGGTCCCAAACTGCTGATTTCCCTCAATGCTTTAAGATCCCAAAATGCTGATTTCCCTCAATGCTCCAGATGATGCTCTCAGATCCCAAACTGCTGATTTCCTTCACTTCCAAGTTCAGAGTGGCCCCATTTTGTGCCATGAACCGCAGTTACAGGAGATGTCAGGAGAACATGAATGCAGCAGCCCCGAAGAAAGGACAAAAGGGAATTTAGGGAGACAGCTGAAAATAGCCGTGGCCATACGGATTTCATGGGGTGTGCATGATATGCTGATGCCATCTCTTTTTTGGTAGCAATTACATGCTGTTTCCAAGTCTTCTAATTCTTGTTTTGCATTTAGCATTTCTCCAAAGCCATTTTGGAGAAACAAACTCTGAGTATCATTACTGCACAAATTGGTAAACTGGGTGTAAACATTTTATAAGCAACATGTTCAGTCTTATTTTTTTATGGTGGGATTTGTTGGGGCTTGGGTTTTTTGCTTTATTTTTTTAAGTGAACACATTATTTCACAGCTGCTGGCTCGCTGGGTCACAAGTTAATAGCATCTCTGCCTGGCACTGAGTTGGAGTTATTACTGACTCTCATCATGAGTTAGGCCACTGTGGATTTTTTCATTTCTAGCAGTTGTTGTTATAAATGCTGTATCATCGCTGTATTTCTCTGATCTTCTAACATAAAGCTTATTTGATATATCCTGAATCTGGCTGTTTTCTGATGGAATATCATCTAGAAGTAATTAGAAATAGAAATAAGCATCATATTTAAGGAACGGAATGTTTAGGATGATAGCTATATTCGTGAACTGGCTCAGTGTTTGAATTTCCTGGATTCATAGGAAAAAACAGAAAATTTTGTCCTCTCTGTTTGTAATAATGTTTTAAAAGAAGCTTCAGGGATATGACCTGAGTGATCTATTGCTGCCTTGAGCTAAAGCAACAAGAAGAGGAACTTCAAGAATCTCGGTGTGATTTCACCTGTGACTTTCTTGGGTGCTGTCACAAGAGGGGAGATAACATAATCCATGTATCTGCAACTCCTGGGGAAAACTATCTTGTGTAAAGTTCCCATTTCCAGCAAGCATTCAAGGTGTAGGACAGATGTTCATGGAACATGGCAGGCAAAGTGTTGGAAGGTTTATCAGCACCTTTGTAAAGTCAGGACAGCTATTCACAGACCCAGTCTTGCTTTCTGCAGAAGCCATTACCACAGGCTTTAGTTCCCTGCTGCTGCCTCTGCATCTCTCAGAGCTGTCTCTGGTTTGCTCTGTGGTGTGTTCTATAAATCATGCTTTGGCAGGAAACACTGGAGGGTGCTTTCTTTAGAGGTAATAACCCTTGGCATTGACAGGGCACATCAGGGAATCACACAGAACTTTGCTGAGCTTCATAACAACCCTCTGGAGCAAGCAAGCATCATCATTCCCATTTTTTCAAGTATGAATTTTGACCTTTCACTGTACCTTATGGGATGTTCTGCCTTCATATTCCCATCTTAAACATGTGGCTGAGTGGAATCCTCGTGTATTTCACCTGGTAAAACCCTCATGTGATGCTTCTGGTTCATGCTGCTCCCCAGTGAGCCACAGGCAGCCTGAGATTGGCTGCCTGGAGTTGCCTCTGAGGGATCTTTCCTGAACAAGGCTGGTGACAGGATGTCTTCTTTTCTCTACAGCTCCCTGGGCAGCTGTCAGACATCCCTGCTTAGTTCCATATCATTGTCCCCATCCTGTGGAGGTGAGTCCTGCAGCCCAGAGTGCCCACCTGGAGGCTGGTGAAGCAGGGGCTTCACTGTTGTCATTACAGCACAAAGGTTCACTGTCATTACATTACAAGGGTTCCATATTGTCAGAGTTTTGTGCCTCGTTGATGTTTCTTGTAGGCAGCTCCTCTAGGCAGTGACTCTTCCGTGTCCTCCCAGCACCCAACTGACTCCAGTTCCCCTCAACCACCCAATCCACTCTTTTATAACACTCTTCTACAGCTGTGGCCTGTTAAAATCAGGCCTGCTCCTAATCTTTAATAATTAACCCAGCTGCAACTCTTTAGGGGATAAGATTACATTCTATACCACCTTCATTTATCCATACTGTGTCCCCCTACACTTCACAGCTGGATGAACCTGACTGGGTTTGTACCAAGGCTCATGAGACACACAGAGCTGGTGCATCTCTCTGTGCTTCTGGGGAGAAATGCTGGATGTGGGGTTTTGAGGTCACAGAAACCTGGAACACTCAGCTTCACATTTGTATCTCCAGGTAGCAGAGAAGTGGGAAACAGGAGCTCTAAGGGGAAAATGTCCCTGTGCTCCTGGTTCAGAAACACCAGATGGGTAAATGTGATGAGGAGCAACCCAGTTTTGTGTCAGTTCAGGAAGCTGGACAAATGGAAGTGGGGAAGGATTTGGACAACTAATTCTGACCTGAGATCACAATCACAGGTTTCTTTACAGGGAAATAAATGGAGGGAAACATGCACAAGAACCCACTACAAAACCCCACATCTGGTCTTTTTTCCTGAGCCTTACCTGGAGATGAGGTGGATATGTGAATAATATCTTTTGCCATAAAGGGCAATTCCTGATGTCATGAACAGGGAAAATCAGCTGTGCTCCATCACTGTCCCAGGGACTCAACAACTCTTGAGTCATATCTGGGAGGGATAACAACTGGGGATGTAAAGCCCTGGCCTTCAAGAAGAAATGGGGGTACACTTGAGGATGCACTACTGGAGAATATCAAAGAATAAATGACCAAAACTGTACAAGAGACAAAACAAGCCAAGGTAAGGAACTGCCCTGGTTTCACTCAAGTGCCTTGTGAAAACAGGCATTAGTTGAACTGCTGGCTAGAAAGATTAAAAGGTCTGGATTAAATTGTGCCAGAGCCTGGGTTCCCATTAAATGGCACAACTCTGTTAACTTTACTGGAGCCTCAGAGATTTGCAGCAGGTTGGGATTTGACTTCTTGCCAAGTTATTACTTTGGAAAACTCCCATTGACATCTGTCAGGTTAAGGACAACTGTATTCTCTATCAATAGACATTGTAGACTCAGGATTGAAGAGCACAAGCTTGGCTTTAAACAGTGACACAAGCATTACACGAAATTTTTTTCAGAATTTCCTTCATTGAGCTGGAATGTTCCATATTTTAGTATTTCTGAAGGAAAATACGAAAAACTGTAGGTATCACAGAGAAGCAATTACCTTTGAACTCAATGTTCTTTTTGCTCAGCTTTGCCTCCTTTTTTCCTGCTCATTGTATTTCACAATATTATGTGCCAACTAGTTTAATATGAAGTGTTTTTGGAAGACAAATATAGTGTGCATATAGTCATTATGGCTGAAACATGTGCTTTTAGTACTGAAGAGAAAAGATGTTGCCTTAATTTGATAGTTATTCAAAAGAAATGGAAAGGCTTCTAACACAGAGAATGGTCTGGGCTGTTGAAAAAAGATCTAAGGGTAATTTTTGTTTCACTACTAAAAAGAGTTCATGATAATGAGGCTGACATTTGCCAGTTGTTCTTCTCTATTTTTTACTCAGAAGGAATCCTAACTAGCCTTATGGCTGTAGTTATGGATAAGGTCATTTCTGCCTCATTCTTTTTTTGCTCCTTTGCTTCACGGTGGATTTGAAATGGAGTTTGGTTTGTTTTAACAGTTGCTACTCATTGCTTCCAAAAGTGACTGACTTCTTAAAACACAAGGGCTTTCATTCCATTTCAAATGGGGGGAGGTGCTTTTGTGAGCATGGGGCAGGAGGGTGAGCAACTAAACCTCACTGTGTGGGGCAAATTTTGTTTATACACAGGGTGAATCCCACACTCTGTGTAAATAATGGAGTACAACTGGCTGTGTGCCTGTAACATGATGCAAGTGGAACATGGGTACTGGAGTTTGCAGGGAGAGCACAGCATTTTCCTCCTTTCAGCCCAAAATATTTCTGATTCCACTTTTTGGAGTGGAGCTTAGGGTACTGGCAGTTCCCCCTATCCTTCCAATGGCTGGCAAATTCAAGCAGATGTGCACTTTTTCTTTATTTTCCAGCTGATGTTTCAGAATGGACATAAAAGACTGAAGTCCTTACTGTGGTACTCCTCAGTTAAACATTCCCCTGGTTCCACCACTTTCCAAATAGGCACTCTCACTAAACAACAGAGATTTGGTAATTGGTTGCATGTGAATAAGTTATGATCAGGTATGTTTAATTATGAATGGGGATGTGTATGTAAGAGAGCAGAAGACATCTAAAGGAAATATGATATACACAAGGGATAGGAAATAAAAGTAACATTCCTTAGTGCTAAAGCCATAAACTGTCAGGCATTCCAGTGATTTGTCACCTCTGCATTAACCACTGACTCAAGCTATTAATGATAAAAGCAGGTAATTACAGTGCCATCCTCTAACAAAGAAGCTGTTATAGCTGGGTAAATAACAGGCCCTATAAAATTGTCTTAAATTTGTGTTTGCACAGTACACAGCATTCAGTAGGCTCCTGTTAGCTCTGGAGATGTTTGGGAAAAGGAACTTATTCTTTTGTGTGTTTTCTGTTGTAACATCAGGAGAAGAAACAAAAGGTAAAAAAGCTCCCAAATTGTATGACAGGTATTAAAGTGTCTGCTGCAGAGGGATAAAGCCAAAATGGCCTTCTCAAAGCCAAAGGCATGTCTGTGGGATTGCCACAGAGCTTGCAATAGCTGAGCTGCATTTTCTTCCACTGAAGTGAAGTATGGCAGTGCATTTTTATAGTCACACGGGTGTTCCCTGCACTTTATTCCTTATTCTTTTCCTGGCAGCAGCAAAGTCCTGGCAGCTGTGTGACACAGGAATGGGGAGTGAGCAGTGAGGGCATCCTGCTGAAGCTGTTCTGGGGGCCACAGCCACCTGAGACTGTTGTCATATATATTACAACAGCTCTATTATCATTATAGTGCAAGGATTCCATACTGCCAGAGTTTTGTGCTGCCTCAATGTTTGTCATAGGCAGCTCCTCTAAGCACTGACAATTCCTGGTCCTTGCAGTAACCATCTAACTCCAGTTCCCACCAATCCACTCTTTTATAACACTGGTTCTTATTGGCTACAGGTGTGGCCTGTTAAGATCAAGCCTGCTCCTAATCTTTAGTAATTGGCTCAGCTGCAACTCTTTGGAGGATAAGATGACATTCTACACCACCTTCATTTACCCACACTGTATCCCCCTACGGGGAGCGAGCAGTGAGAGCATCCTGCTGGAGCTGTTCTGGGGGCCACAGCCACCTGAGACAAGTTATGAGGGACAGCAAACACCAGCCTAACATGTGCAAATGGAGCCATCCTTGCCACAGGAGCTGTCCAGTTAGAGATACCTGACTTCTCCTGCAGGAGGGGTGGTGGGTGCAGCTGTGCTGCCTCTGACACCTGGGCTCTGCTGGAGCAGCACAGGGAGTGTTGGATGGCTGGAACAAAGCAACACCACAGCAGGACATGCTGAGGCACAGCCCCAGGAATTCTCCATCTCTGGCTCAGGAGGCACAGCCTGGTGAGTGCTGCGTTGTGACAGTGTTCACAGGGGTCTCAGGTTGAGGGAAGAGACCAGGATCTGACTCCATGTTTCAGAAGGCTTGATTTATTATTTTATGATATATATTACATTAAAACTATACTAAAAGAATAGAAGAAAGGATTTCATCAGAAGGCTGGCTAAGCTAAGAATAGAATAAGAAGGAATGATAACAAAGGCTCTGTCTTGGACTCTCTGTCCGAGCCAACTGACTGTGACTGGCCATTAATTAGAAACAACCACATGAGCCCAATCACAGATGCACCTGTTGCATTCCACAGCAGCAGATAATCATTGTTTACATTTTGTTCCTGAGGCCTGTCAGCTTCTCAGGAGGAAAATTCCTAAGGAAAGGATTTTTCATAAAAGATGTCTCTGACACTCATCCCTGGCTCAGGAGGTGCAGCCCCAGGAATTCTCTATCCCTGGCTCAGGGGTGCAGCCTCTGCCCGTTGTGCTGGCTCTGGGAACAGCTCCCTCTTGGCAGCAGTGAGCAGCGGGAGGTGACAGTGCCCATGCTCAGCCAGCCTCCCAGACAATAGGGGACACCTCTTCCTGGAAAGACATTTCCCCTAATAACTACAGACAGGAAAAAGATGATGAAAATAGACTGATTTTCTGATTCCAATTAGTGCTTCACACTTAGAATATTGTGAGCGTAAAACATCTTGCAGAATAAAAAATTATCAGGACAACAGTAGTCATCAGTTCAAGTAATAAAAAAGCCCTTAGGTGTTAAAAAAAGGATCTAGAAATAGTCTTATTTAATGGGGCTTTTTTTTCCTAGAGAAAGTTTAGCATTTCCTGCTGTACTAATGTTTATGTGAGATAAATATAAAGTATATCAGTTGAACAGCATTAGTTGCCACTGAAAGCCTCCATCTCCTTCAGCTGAATCTGCTTACCATGAGCAAAGCAACTGAGTGATCCACCTGCTTAGATGCCAATTCAATTTAGGGAAAGGTTAGAAATGAAATTGCTCTTGGCCTTGATCAGTGTTGAAAATATTGATCAAACTGCTTATCTATCAAAAATGAAAGGCTTGTGAGTGTTCTTTGAAGATAGAGCATTGGTAAGGATCTGAGGGGATGATTCTAATCAGTTGTTTTTAAGGGATTTTTTTTGTATAGAGACCAGTGTTTGCTAGAGAAGGTGAAGGCTTTACTAAAAAAAAAAAAATATGTATTTTACATTTTTTTTTCTTGTGTATACACACATGTCTATGCACTGGTCTCTGTGTTAGTTGGCAGAGCCCTTTCAAGGTGTAAATTATGTGCAAAGGGTGACAGGGACAGTTCTGGGAGCTCAGTGCCTGCCCTGGCACCCTTTCCTGCCCAGCTGGAGTACCTGCCTCTGTGGCCCTTCCTTCTGACAAACACTGCACATGGCTCACCAAAATAACCACCCCCAAATGTTCTTATTTGAACAGCTCCTTCCAGATTCTCTCCCCATGACTGAACTTCTGGTCTCTGGCCTCCTTTGCTCCTTATGCTGTGGCTCCTTGTCCCAGTTTTCCTGCCTTCTTCTCTCCCCCCTGCTGATCCCACTGTGTATCTGTGGTTTGGCTGTGCTGATTGCATTTCCTCTTTTTTTGTTCTTGTTGGCCTTTATTGCAATAAGCACAACACTGATTGTTTTTTTGTTGACATATGTGAGATGAGATATGACAATGCATTATTTCACTGAAAATTTCCCTCAAAGGATTATCCCTCCAGGGTGAAATGATTGTTTCCTCTGTTTCAGATTAACCATGCTAGCAAGGAAATATTTCATGCTTCATTACTACCATTAATCTTTCAAGGTGCCCCTCTGAATGAAAATCCATTGTTTTCTTTAACAGAGAGGGACAGCAGTACAAGTTATCCTGTGTAATTACACTTCTAACAGATGTATCTGTCAGGTTGCTCAGTGTTTGGTAACAACATCACTGAATATTACATTGCAATGCTAAACACACTCTCACCTAGATATGTGGACTTGCAGTTTTTCTCTTAACTCTAATAAAATGTGATGGTGCTTGAGATGGTGTTCACAGGGGTCCGATGATGAGGGAAGAGATGAGGATCTGACTCCATGTTTCAGAAGGCTTGATTTGTTATTTTATNGTGAAAAGATGTCTGTGACAGGTGCTTCATCTGCTGGAGTGCACGGGAAGTGTATTCACCTTGCAGACAGAGGGGGACTCACCTTTGATGCTGTGGCAAGAGCACCTGAGGTGATGGAATGAGACTGGAGAGCACGAGAGAGAGGTGAAGTTCAGAACCCTTTGGACTTGGGAGCAAAAATCCCAATTTCTGTGGAGATAGGATCAGGATCAGCCAATGTTCCCTCTGGCTTTGCTCTCTGGTTGCTGCTGCACTCAGAGTGGCTGCAGCTCCACCTGAGGCAGGCAGAGACCTGATGTTCTTCCTGCATCCTGTCCCTTCAGCACTCAGTGCCTCTGCAAGGCAGCACTGCACATTCTGCAGCAAAAGGAAAAATACTTTTATGCTGTTCACTCATTTCTTTAGGTACTCAGGTAGTTATGTGAAAGCTTTACATGAATTAATGTGTAGGATGTGCCAAAGCCATTGTGTTGCTAGCTATGATTTATGATTTCATCCTTTTCTTCTCCAGCCAGGAATACTCAGGTGTAGGAGAGCACTGCAAGGCAGAGGAGCTCTGAAGGCAATGAGCCAGTGTGTTTGATTAGCTGTGTGTGCTGTCCTCTGAGGATTGCAGAGTCTTGTCAGTCCTGCTGCATCTTCCAGGCTTTTGTGTTATTTATTGCCCATAAAGCAAATCAAAGCACTCCTTTGCCACTGACACAGAAGGGAGGGCTTTGAACTAAGTGCTTTGCCTCTTACAGCTTTCCTTGTGATACGTTCTGAGATTTCTAAATGCTTATACAGGAATTGTCACTTACACTGAGGTTTTACAGTGCTTAGCAACTTTCAGACTGATCTGAGGATTGCTAAATAATAATTATATCATTCCTTTCTCTTCTGTTCTCTTTCTGTTCCTTTTGCTCCCACATGTACCCATCATGCTCCTACAGTTTTCAAGTCAAATATTAATGTGCTCACACATACTGGAATTAAGTTTGCCTGTAGTTAATTTAGTTTCATTATGTATTACAGCTTAGCTAGCAGGCACTGAGGTCTCTCTGCAGCACCACTGCCTCAGCCTCTGCTCCCAGCCAGCTCAGGATTCTCCTCCTTTTTCTTCCTATGAGAAAGGAAGACTGAGGACACAGAATGGATCCCTGCTCTCGTATTCCAGGTACTGACCCTGGCAGTAAAGGGAAAAAGGAGGCAAAATCTTTGAAATGCTGTGATAAACATTTCAAAATACACAGGGCTTAAGCTCCAGGCCTTTTTTCAGGAACTCCAAAACAGAGATGTAATTAAGACTTTGAAAAATACAGCTATGAGAACATATTTGCAAATGTCCTTAAGGATAGGAATCCTTCTTCTTATTTAGAAAGATTTGTATTTCTAAGCAAATGCTTTTTCTGAGGCTGATTATTTGCAACCTGTTGGGTTTTAGTCCTTGGAATCAGAGGTTTACATATCCACAGATTTATCACACTGCTTGAAATGGCCACGATTATAAACAACCATGAAAAAATTAAACTTGAAGATTATTTTGACAAATTGGTTAGACTCCTGCTTCCTCTTCTCTGCACATTCCGGAAAATGGATTCTGGGGCCCGTGGAGAGATGAATTTTAAATTAGTGTGAATACCTGGGTTCATAAGGAACTGTGCATCAATTTTATCTCTCAGCTGGAAAGCAGAATGCAAGTTAGTAATTTTTGTCTCTGCTATAAAAAAAATTTAATCCCTTTCAAGTATCTTTCTTTTTCTGTATTTAGAAAGCAGGTTATCTTTTCCAAATATTTTGAGACAGGTTAGTCACTGTGAAGAAGGAAAAATCCCACTGATTTATTTTTATTTTTCAATGTATCCAACCCTTCTCTCCAGTAATGGTCTCACAGCACAAAGCAAAATTTGGAGATCCTTAAGAGGCTTGAATGTAAATAATGATTTCTAATAATGACTACAGGATTGTCTTTATTGGAGTTTTAATGGGGATCAATGAGGTTAGACTGGAGAATACAAATTAAGAAGGGAAATTCAGGAGATTTACTCCTTCACTCTGTAAGACTTTGTTAGGGAAGACGAGGAAGCCTGCACTGTCAGCCAACAGCCCAGCGCTGGGAAAAGGGAAGATCAAACGTGCTCAAGTCTCAAGATGTGGTGCCTTTCCTTTGGTGAACAGAATTCCCCTGGATTTCAGGGAGTTTTTCCCCCATCACCAAAGTGCATCTCTGGATCAGTCTCCTCTGGGGATTGAGGGATTTTACATACCCCTGGGGCTATGGAGGATATTTTTCTCTTGCAGCATAACCTGAGGGGCCAAGGGTTCTGTGGGGTCGGGCTCAGAGGAGGGACAGCACACACACCTGTCCTAGGGTGACATTGTGATGCTTCTTTCCCCATTCATGTGTTCTGTTTATGCTGGATTTTATGTTCTGTGCCTTTGAGACTGGTTCTGAAGAGTGCAAGTTTTGTTTGGGTTTTCTTATCAGCCTGGCAGGACAGGACACAGAGACAGGGCAGTACATGGTGCTGCTTTCACTTTTTGGCTTTTCGCTTTGTTCTCTCGCTCTTGCTTCTGCTTGCTTTTGCTTCTGCTCATTAGCTAGTTTAGCTAAACAGTCCAAATTTCTTCCTGGACTGTTNTTCCCGAACTGGTTGTAGGGACGGGCTGTGTGGGTTTGCTTTCTGGAGGGGCCCCCTTTGGAGATTCTCTACCAAATTTGCCCTAAACCAGGACAACCAGGACAACACCTCAGAGCTCCATGTGCCAGCAGCATTTCATTGCTGAGAAACATCCCTGCTCACCCAGGGAGCTCAAAATGCTGCTGGGGTTGATCCCTCCAGCCCAGCTCCTGCCCAGGGAGGTGCCTGCAGCCCAGGACAGGTGAAGCCCTGGGTGGATGTGGATCCAACTCAACCCTGCCCACCCAGGGACTGTAATGCTGCATTGCTGTGCTCACTAATTGCAACCATTAATTGGTTTCTGAACTTGCTGATCATTTCTCCAGGGAGATGTGAGGTTTGGCTGTGCCTGAAAGTAGGGTAGTGCTACCCTCTCTCTTCTAACAAACTGGAAATAAATTGGAAAAGAGAAACCATAAAATGTTACTGCTGGAGGTACCATTCCATGGCCCCCACACATACAGCATCCACAGATTGTGGAGGCAGATTCTATTCTTTTGCCACCTCCAAATTTAATGGAAACTCCAAGATGCTCCTGAACTGACCACAGGAAGCAAAGTGTTATTTTCTTCTTTGGAAAGGTTGAGGAAAAGGCTAAGAAACAAAATTCTTATCTCTCTGACCCAAGAAAAAATATTCAGGTCTTCCAGTGACAATTGCAGAAAACATTGCCCGTGGTTGTAACACAAAGAGCAGAATGGAAAGTCCCAGCACTGTTGCAAGACTCATGTGATCACTGCTGTTCCTGCTGGTGTGTTTTATGGCAATATTTTAAAAAAATATTTTCCACTTTTATTTATTTTAAATGAATGTTCTTTTATGTAAAAAATAAGGTTTCTGAATTCAAAGAATTCTAGTCTTCTGTTCAAGTCTAGACTTAGTCCTTACTGCATAAATTTTCAATTTTCCTTCTGAGTATTATGCAAAGGCTTCCACACTCTGCTCTCACACTGAAGTTCCTGGGCAGTATCACCTGTATGCTGTGGATTTGACAGGAATACAAATAAACTGGAAGAACTACAATTATTCCTTCTTCTCAAGGTAATTTCTAAGCAGATTAGTTCAGAAATGGAAAATGGAAAGAAAGCATTTAAATTATTTCATGTAGCTTGGTTTAGGATATTCCTTTGCAATCATTGTAGATTTGTAACACCTGTATTTTATTTCAAAGAAAGTTGACTCTGGATGATCATATTAATTAAAGCAGATAGAATAAAAATGTGCTTGTGACATCCCTGCAGCACAAAAGTCAGGTGTTGCCACATGGACAAGTTAAACAGGAAATTGAAATCTTTTGTCAAAGCCCTGAATAAAGCCACTCATTAATTATCATCAGTTCAACTCTTTTAGAATGGCAGATTTGGAGAGCCCAAACCTGCACAAACATTAAACTAGTTTTTATTCCTTCTCTTATTTTTACATTGTTATGCAGAGACACTGTGGCATAACAAAATGTGGTATGCTGCATTTACCTATATTTTAAACTAATTTCAGGTTTTCTTCTTTCTCCCATTCCTTTAATTTCCTACTGATTGCACCCATAAGCCCATGACTGCCTCTCTGGGTGCCCAGGAGGGTTATCCATGTGACAAGGCTGCAGCTCTCCCCAAATGCAAACCTGGACCTTCAAAATACTCCCTGCAAATGGCAAAAAATGCAGTTTTTTTCTTTATGTTCACCCCACTGCACTGTCTGGCAGCAGGATCCACCTCAAGCTGAGGGTGATGGCAGCTCACAGGGGTTTTGGTGGAAGGGATCCTGTGTGGAGAGCAGGGAATGCCCAGGGAATGGACTCAGCTGAGCAAAGTGGGCACCAAAGTCCTGCCCAGCAGTGCAGGGGGTCAGATGGGAAAAAATAATTGACTTTTTAAATGCATTTCAATGTCATAATCTCTCTTTGGCACTCGATGTGCTGGCATGCATATCCATATTTTTGCTTCTCACAAGGTGTGACAGTGTTCACAGGGGTTCTTGGATGAGGGAAGAGAAGAGGATCTGGCTCCATGTTTCAGAAGGCTTGATTTATTATTTTATGATATATATTACATTAAAACTTTACTAAAAGAATAGAAGAAAGGATTTCATCAGAAGGCTGGCTAAGAATAGAATAGAATCAGAAGGAATGATAAAAAAGCTTCTGTCTCAGACAGACAGTCCAAGCCATCTGACTGTGATTGGCCATTAATTACAAACATCTAACATGACACCAATCACAGATGCACCTGTTGCATTCCACAGCAGGAACAAAATGTAAACAATGGTTATCTGCTGCTGAGGCCTCTCAGCTTCTCGGGAGGAAAAATCCCAAGGAAAGGATTTTTCATGAAAAGATGTCTGCGACATCTTGCAACAAGGGGGTAGCATTTACATATATTTTCCATATATTAACTTTCTAATTCTTACTCTTCTGTGAGTTATCAGTTTTATGCACCTTTAAATAATTCAGTTGTTCCATAGACAGTAATTTTATAATTGGCTGTGCTGGGGCACTGGGCCCAGCTGGGGGACAGCAGAGCACAAGGAGCAAAGCACAAGGCTGGGACCCCACTCTGGCCCCATCCCAGTGGGAATTCCTGCTCCTGCCCCTCCAGCAGGGCAGAGGGTGACAGTGGCACTGCCCAGGGAAGCAGGAGCCAGGGCTGCTCCTGGTGCCAGCAGTGTCCTGCCCTCCCTGGTGTCACCTCAGGTGGCTTTTGCTGCCACTGTGCGCTGTTGGCAGGTCTGAAACTGCTGCTAGAAAATATGCCAAAATTGTCTTTTAAAAAACAAAAGTGAAACACCACCCAAGGGGAAGAGAGGAAAAGGATTCCTCGTGGCCTGGCTTGTCCATCCACCTGCCAGGACCTAGGCTGGGCAGACAGTGGCAGGTTTAGATTATGATTTTCATCAATGGCTCCTTCTAAACCATATGGATCTGACTGAAAACTGCTCCCTCCATTTTTATTTACCAAGCTTTCCTGTTCCCAGATTATGCAGATAGTGGTTTGCAATGGCAACAAAGAAGTTAATCCTTTTCTTGGTAAGTCTGAAAGCTAAGAGCTGTGATTAACAAAATGACTAATGGAGTAGTTCTAGTTAATGATTTTTTCTTAAGAGAAAGCAATTATTGTGGAAAAAAAATTAAAAAATCATACACTAGAAATTTCTGCTTTTTCACTAATGTGAAATCACTTTCTGCTGACACGTTTCCTGAAATGTTGGGGTTTGGTTTTTTTGGTTTTGGCATGTGACTTTTGAAAAGGCAGGAAAGCTTGACCAAATAACTAAATCACCTTAACATTTTCATGATTGGGAAGGATCTGCACAGAAATCATGTGCTTCACAGCAATTTGGTGCCTTTAAGGTCACACCAAATCCTCTGTAGTCATAAAGCTCTCCCTTTTGAGAGCAGTTTCTCAGCTCCATGATGACTTTGCCTTGCAGAAACCTCTCCTTCCTGAAAAACCTTCTGTGAAAAGGGGCCAGAAGCAAGGCTGACTGTGAGATGTAATTAAATGTTTGATGAGATGCTTTGAAATCCTTCACAAGGAGCTGCCTTTGTCTAATTAATAAACAGTATGGTTCCTGTACTCCTGAATCTTTAGAGATTCTGTGGAAACAGGTACAAAAGGGCAAGAAATGGATGAGGATTTCCTTATAAAATTTCTCCATTTTTAAATATATCTCTTATTTCAGACAATTGACTGCAGCAAGTTCCTCATTAAAAGTGAATGAGCAGGCCCAGTCTGTTTGCCTTATACCTTGGCTGCTCTGTGGTTACTGATTTTTCCAACTCTGCTGATTCTATGTTGGATTTCTGTTTAGACAATTTAGATTTCTTCCTTCTTCAAGCTCATTTTTGTTCTTGTTTTGAGCTGGTTTTCTTACATTTGCTTTCTGACAAACATGACTCAGAATGTAGGCAACATTTTTGATGTAAAGATTGGTCAGATGAGAAGAAATAATTGACTTTTAAAAATGCATTTCAATTTCACAATCTCTTTTTGGCTATGTGCTGACATACATATCCATATTTTTGCTCCTCATAATGAGATAGCATTTACATATATTTTTCATGTATTACTTTCCTAATTCTTACTCTTCTGTGAGTTATCAGCTTTATGCACCTTTAAGTGATTAAGTTGTTACATATACAGCAATTAGCTTTGTAAAACATCCACATTCATGGAGCTGCAGAAGTTTTAAGGCAATGTACTGTTTGCAATGCAAGCAGCTGTAGGAGGAAAAAATTACCAGCAGCAGACAAAAGTAGAACACAGGAAAGAGATTTGATAGCTGCAGTAAGAGCAGCAAACAGCAGTAAACTTGTAAAAGATTCAAAATTTGAAATTGGTAAAGCTTGCTTTGAAATCAAAGAAACCAGCAGATCAGATAGAATACAGAAAAATAACCCTAAAACCTTTTAAGATAGAGTTCAGCAGAAAGGAGCAGTTTGTAATGCAATCTTTTGTTAGAGAAAAGCCAGGTGAGCTGCTCAGCTTTGCAGGGACAAACCCCAGCTCCCTGCTGCAGTCCAGGGACACTGGCTCTCCTCTTAACTTCCAGAATGAGGCAAAAACAAACAAAAACCCACAACCAAAGTTGAACAAAGCCACAGAGAGTGGTGTTGAAAAATAAGTTTTGGACTAAATTCTTAATTCTTCTGCATTTCACATGTGATTTATTTCAGAATGCATTAGAAACGTGACTTCTTGGCCCCACTGAAGTCACTGCAAGTTTTGCTCAGAGACTTTGGGTATCAATTTTTTAAGGCAAAACTTGGAGGAGTCAGTGGTGGTTGATCTCATGGAGTCCATGGCTCTGAAATGAGCCTTCCCCCCAGGTTTTTATAACTACCAATAGTGCTGTAATAAATGACTTGCGCAGTTTCAATATTTGTGTTACAATAGAGCTTTCATCTTTTTCAAACAATGAGGAACAATCTAGGATGAAATATTATCTTTTTTATGTTCGCAATTGGAGAGCAAAATCAGGATTTTAACTGGTGGGAGGGTAGGATTACACCATTCATTTTTCTGCCCTGCTCTTCCTGTTGGTATAGGGTTCTGTGGGAATTAAAGTCTAAAACAGAGTTATATTTTCTCATATGAGAAACAATTTAACAGCTTTTTTTTCTCAGAAGTCTTAAGTAATCAATACTTGATTATATGGAATATGATTTGTCATTTGAAAACTGTAACTGTGTAATCTAACCAGTTTTGTCTTGATTCTTGTGTGGTAGCCCTACAAGTTAAATACAAGTTAATGAGGCTTCCCCTCCACCTCTGAGTGAAATATTCTCTATTCTGCAGTGGTAGTTTGGACATGGATTCAGTGAACATTCTGGACATTATCTCCTGATAATTCTGAGATTGGTTTGGCATTCCTGCACAATTCCCTCATTTTCATAGCTTTAGAGCTCTCAGATCTGCTAATGACGGAGGACCTGAGCCTCTTCTGCTGCTTTTCCTTAAATATCACAGCAGAAGGTTTACAGGGGAGGTGTTTGTAGACAATTCAGTAGCAATAGCAGAACACAGTGAAAAAGCAACCTGTATTTGACAACTCTGCTAGCACCCAGCATTAGATCACCTCATTTTTTTTTAAAAACCTAATGTATTGCCATTATGTTCAGGGCCAAATTTTGGAGTTCTTTCACATGTAAAACTGTCTCTGATCTGGAAAGATGAAGAACAGTTGCAATATATCTTCACCTCTGATTTCCTTGGCTTCAGTTTTCCTATTTTTTCCCTCAGTCCTTTCTACTTTGTCATTCCCAAGAGTTATCTCATAATGTGCTACTTCATCAGATGCCTTTTTATGTATGCTAATCTACAAAAGCACAACTATAAAATGTTATGGCAGGGTGCTGCATTTACCAGCCACTAATTACCTCATGTTCAAGGCTGAGCACAGACAGTTTTTGTATGGAACTTTTTTCCATGGCACAGTATGGAGATGTTAGAGGACAACAATTTGAAATTAAAAAAAAAAAAAAAAAGAAAAAAGAAAAAAATTAAAGGAAAAAAAAGAAAAATAATGCTGAACTGTGGAGGAGAAAATTGTGTTTTGTTTTCCTTGGAATTCATTTAGGCACAAACACATTCCTGGGAAATTTGGCATCCCGGTGAGAACAAGACAGTGCCCTGAGCAGGGAAGGTCCTGCCCAGGTTCCCATCTCACAGCAGGCTGAGTGAGCAGGGAAAGGACAGCTGAGCAGGGAATGGATATCTGAAATTTCCAGGGAAGTGCTGACATGGCTGGAATTACAATCTGGCCCCGAGGCTTGCTTTTTTCATGGAGATTACAGAACTAAGTAGACCTTCTGTAGGTCTCAGTTCTGTTAATTAACAGTTTTATAACACATCTGAGGGACCACAGGCTGGCAGAATTTCCTAGCTCACTTCCATTTGTGCAGAAGCATATTGGTATTTCAGATTAATGATCCAGAAGTAGTAATTATGGTTATATAATAGTTTTTGATGAGATATCAGCTCTCTGTCAAAGAGTCATTTGTATGACTGGATAGAAACAAGACAGTGGCTTTTGAATTTGCCAAACAAAGGCCATAGCACTGCTCTGCTCACTGCAGCCTCTGCTGCATTTACCATGCCTATCTTTTGTTCATAATTAATTCTGTGTGGGGCTTTTTTGGTTTTGTTTTCTTTTCTCAAGAGATTAATTTTTCTGAAAATGCACTGAAAACCATACAAAATCCTTTTACATTTATTTAGGACGTGAAAATATATACAATAAATTGATAGCAGACTTGTTGCCTGCATGCTGTCCTGTTGATGTTCACCAAGGCAAAATGGCAAAAATTACCACTATAAAAATATTTCTACCATTGCTCTTCTGGATGGGATATGTAGTTCAAGTTGGTTTTGTTTAACTCCTACAAACATTTAGAAATTTCATTTTAATCACTTCATGGCTTGCAGAATCTGAACTTCAAATATTCACATTTATAATGTCCAGGTACTTGGATGATACTCAAGCCACATAGAATGCAGAAATACTTGTCAGCATGGGATTAGTACATTGCTGTGCCAGAGCAAAGCTACAAGACCAATGAAATGGATCAGATCAATACCTGACAACCCCTTGTACGTCTTGAGGGATTACAGGACAAAGGGTAATGGCTTCAAACAGGATGGGTTCATGAAATATTAGGAAATATTAGGAAAAAATCCTTCCCTGAGAGGGTGCTGAGGCCCTGGCACTGGATGGGCTTCAAGGGCCCTCCCAGCCCAAACCATCCTGGGATTCTGGGAACATGCACAAGTGTTCCTTACATTAAGTTCTCTCCTTAATGTAAGGAGAGAAATGTAAGTGCAAACTCTACAAAGGAGGTCCTTCTGTACATTAGCTCTAGAAAAAACTTATCAGATAAGCAAAATGGGAGAGGAGGGACTATAGGCTGTAACACCAATTATTATAGAATAGTAAAGACACCTAGATATTCATATCTGTCCCTTTCCAGTATTTTGAAATGTTTGATTGCAAAATAAAAATCACTTTTTTTTTTTCAGATTGCCATTTGTTTTTGGAGAGAAATATTTGAAATTAACTCCATGTTACTAAATCCCAATTCAGCTCAGTGTGCTCTGCTAATGTGCAATAGGAGGAGATGGAATGACTGCACTTCTGATGCTGAGAGCCCTTTATGCACACCACCCCATGTCATGAATTTAGCTCCAGTCCTCAGTTTGACCCGAGTCTGGTCCTCTGCACTGAGCCACAGTGAAGAGCTGGAGGACACCAGGTGTGGGCAGGAACCACATTTGCTGCTTTGATGTTGCTGGACAGGAATCCAGTTCATGCATTCTGTGTTTGCTCCACAGTGTAAAGGGTGTAAGAGACACTCTGAAATTTCCTTAATTTGCCTGATTCTGGGAACTCAAGGACCCAGAAGACCCCCAACAGGAGCTCTGGCCTGGCTGAGGTGGATGTTTTTGGATGTTTTGCCAAGTGATTGTTGGCAGGTGTGCTCGCTGTGCTTTCACAGAACACTGCTTTGAACAGGTTCTGATAAATGGAGGCTTGTCCTTGCCTGCACCTGCCTCACACACCAAGGGGTCTCAACACCATGGCCCATGAATCTTCCTCACCTTTTGGCCAGATGCCACTCATTTTGGATTGAGACTATATAAACTGTAACTTTCTGAGATGACTTTGGTGAACCCCCCTAGATGATGGCACATTGTCATTATACTACAAGAGTTCTATTGTCATTACATCACAAAGGTTCCATATTGCTAGAGTTTTTGGTACCCCCTTGATGTTTCTTGTGGGCAGCTCCTCCAGGCACTGACTCTTCCTTGTCCCCACAGCAGCCACCTGACTCCAGTCCCCTCAACCAACCAATCCACTCTTTTATAACACTCTTCTTATTGGCTACAGGCCTGTTAACATCAGGCCTGCTCCTAATCCTTAATAATTAACCCAGCTGTAACTCTTTAGGGGATAAGATTACATTCTATACCACCTTCATTTATCCAATTAATCCATACTGTATCCCCCTACAACAGCGAATCTATGTGGCTGGACCATGAGGATTCCATCTCGTGGTATCTATATTCCCCTTCTTCTCTTTTCCTTTTCATCCTTTATTTCCTTTTCTGATCCCTCTATCACATTTGCTGTTGGCTCTCAATAAAGGTGCATTTGTTGTGATTAAACTGACAGTCCCCTGCTGTTTGTCCTTTGTAATTTTGGGATCTGGTAATGAACCATCACGACGTGCTTGCCCTAGTGACAAAGGGGCATGGTGGGCTGGGACTGTTTGTTTTGTTTGCAAAGTGTGTCAAACCAAAGTGGCGACATGTTCATTCTCAGCTGTCTTTTATCAAAATCTTCGTGTCTTACCTAGTTTGCTGCTGATCTTGCACTTATAA
>WBNQ01045931.1:0-14787 GCA_013401375.1 Spizella passerina
GTTGGTTTGTTGGTTTTGGGTTTTTAGGGCTCAGGCTGCACACCAGTAAATTGTAAAGCAAAAATTTTAATAGAGATCAGTTTCAAATGTGTCTGCTTCATTCATTTTTCCACACTGAAAAAAGACAGAGGCCAAGAAAGCAAGCTTTGCTGACTTGAAGAGGAACCTAAAAGAAAGCTGTCCAATTCAGAAGAGATGCTTTGTTTTAAGGCTCTCTCGAGAAAATACTGTTGTGAAGCTCTATGGCAAAGGGCTATTAACAAGAAAAGTGGTGGAAAAAAAATGTTCATGTTCATTCTTTTTTACTTTGGAACACAGTAAAACCCCAAAACAAGAAGCATAATCAAGGTAGTGGCTTGGAATGTATACTCTATTCACTCCAGAGAGCTACCAGAAATGTCCCACAGAATTATTCATTTTCTGTTCCCCAGGGACTTCATTTGACAGTTACTTTTGCACTGAGCCAGGCTAAGGAAAGCCCCTCATGTGATGGTGAGTGTAAAAAAGTAGCATTTTCAGACTTGAACATCAGTTTTCCTGACTTCCAGCAGAACAGTTGCAGGCTCTGACAAATCCAAATGAAGAGATCTTACTCCAATTTTCAGATACTGAAATAATATAACCAGTGTAGAGGAAAAGTACCTAGATATTACTAGCATCAAGTACTGCAAGAAAAATAACAACAGCCTTCAAAATAGATGGGCAAAGAAGGATCATGTTCTTCTGAAGAATGGCTCCAACTGCACCATGGTTTCTTAGTATCTGTTTTAAAACTGTATTTTATGCCTTTGTGTAAAGAATGTGATTACTTCCCTGGAACTGATCAGTCTTAAAACAAACTGGTTTATGGATCCAGGGTAAAAACCAGAGTGCAAAGCATGCAGCAATGCTGAGTATGTAAAATCTTGACATTTTAAGCATGTACATGTGTATGTATGTGCACATATATGAGTGTGGGCATGAGCACACAAAACCAGTGTTTTCATTAGTCTCACATTGCAGGTCAAAACTGCAGAGATGTTGAAGACTGTGGAAGAGATAATGTTACAGATAATACTAAAATATTCATATTCTTTTTATAAAGGTACAGAATGAAGAATAAAAAAATCATTACTACCTACTTCTTCTCAATCATCCACCAATTTAAAAGGTTTTAATAGAAGAATCAGAATGTAAATACATTGTATCTGATCCTATTGCACCATAAGTGGAAGAAAATGTGCATAATGTGCAGGCTGAATTGTGCTTCCATAAAGCCCTGGATAAATGGTGATGAATAAATTGATATAAAAGAGCAGAGTCACTTTTTTGCCCCACTCGCTCCTGATGCCCACTCGTGCACTGGTTCTGCTGGATACTGCTCAAAGAGAAAAGGATTCTCTGCACCGCACAGGAGAGAGTGGTGCCAAGCCAGCATCATTCCTGTTACATTCACACCTTAATAATAGCAGATGTTTAGCAGGGAGTGATTTACAGAAAGGAGCTGAGATGTCAGCTACCTGTCCCTGTTCTGACTGACACGACCTTCGAAGCTCCACGTGACGGATGCTACACTGGCTCGGTGTGCCCTTCTCACCCTGCCTCACTCCAGCCCTGCATGAATTGCTGCTTTACTGCCTCGGGTGTGACTCTAGCCTACAGATTCCAGCCACAATTATTACCCAGCACAATTCTCCTGAGCAGGCATCAAAGAAATCTCAGTCTGCAGAATTCAAATTCAATGGTCTGTCAGGACTGAGTTTCCAAAAGCCATCTGGAACAAAACCTAACATTTAACAAGCACTTATCGTTACATAAAACATTCCCTGTTGTACATACACTGCTGTTATTAGAATACTGCTAGAGCTCCAGCAAACAAAGTAATCCCTTCGGTTATGCTTTTCCCCAGGAATTTTTTCACAGTATGTGAGTAATTGTACTGAGGTGTTTGTCAATCATATTATGTAAACAAGCTCTTGGTGATTATTTCACTTGGAAAACATCCATTTACCCATAAAATTCACAAGAAAAATCAAATTTGTAAGTTGCCACAACTTGTATATATTATACATTTAGTCTGAGGAGAGTAACAGTCAAGATAAAATCTGCATAAATGCACAAGGGTACTTTCTCTTGTAAATTTTTGAATTGGCTTAGTTCCTCATAAATCTACAAGACAAAAGTATCCAAAATCATAAAGAAGCTGTCTAGCTATTTTACAACCTTATATTGTAATAACATTGTATTATTTGCGGGAATAAAGAGATGCCTGAATTGAAGTGCACGCCAGGGTCAGTAGTTCTTTCAAGTATTATTCCCCAGTATGTAATTTGTAAATAACAACTATAATTGAAATATAATTGAGACATGGTCACTGGAACTGAGCTACAAAAATTTATAATTCTATGAGATAACTCATCATCTGTCAGAGTGAAGGATAAGACCAAATATTACTGATCTGAATGAAGTTATTTTCAAAATAATTATGCAAGACTTTTAGAATAATCTTGGTACAGCTGATAACATTGAGTTTAAAATCTTCAGTGAAAGGCTTCTTTTTTACCCCTTAGAATCTATGCATACAAGATTATATAGGTTATTTTAGAAAACAGGATAAAATACTCATGAAAATATTCTTGTACTTCAGGACTGTTAGGCATTACAAATATAACAGCTATTGCTATTTTTATATGGAGTATCTCTGCCTCTTTATGATGCTCATTTTTTGAATAATACTAAATGAGCTGGATTTATGCACATAAATTAGTACTTCTACATTTTCATTTTTATTACATATATACATCACAGGGTTGCACAGATTAATAAAAAATCCTTTTTATGTTCAACAGAGCAGAAACAAAGAAGGATAGTGAAATGAATATCAATAAGAAATTGTAGAAAATCAATAGAGGAAATTAAAGGATAACAAGGGAACTCTATAGCTGACAGTAAGAAAAATAAAACTAATTTAAGCTCTATTTAGGACAGAAGGAACCCTATCAATTCTATTTCGGCAAAAACTGATTAAAAAATCATAAATGGCCTAGTTTTTCAATAAACATTCCTACTTGCTACTTGGGGAAAAAGGAAAATGGGATACAAATTGTGTATTTACCATTTAAAAATATTATTTAGCAGGTTACAAGATGGCTAAGAACTTACTGGATGACTGCACTCAGAGGGTCATGGGTTGCTGGTTGGAGACAGTGAAAAGTGGAATAACAGAAGGGTCTGTCCTGTCTTGTCTGACCTATTTATTACCAACCTGGGCACAAAACTGGGGATACCAATTGCCATGCTCAAAAGCAAAGGCAGGACTTGGATTCAGACCTAGGCAGGCCAGAGGAACAGGCAAAGAGGGGCAAGGACAAATGGGAGTCCTGGACCTGGGTTAGAAGGACCTGGCACCACGTCACACGATGCATTCCTGAACTGTAGGGCATCCTGGCCTGGGTGAAAACACCGCTTCCATGATCAAGTGTTTCTGTGCTTTACACTGTGTTGTGGAAAGCAACAGAACCAGTAATGCTGGAATCCAATTACACAGAGGAGGGAACTCCTGCTCATCTTTCCTTGGGTCAGTGCACGGGCTGAAACCTTCATTCTGTAACCCCACCTGAAGGCTGCCCTTACTCTCCCCAGTGGACTGGTCATCCAAGGCTCAGGTCTCGTGTGACACAGTAGAGTAACCTGGGCTCAGACTGCCACTAAAGTGCTGTGAGAAGGTCTGTAAAGTGTCTGGTCTGTAAAGACCAAAGTCTCATCGAGGGGCAGTGTTATTGATACAGTATCAATAGTAACTCAAAGATACAAGAGAGAAAATACCAGGATGAAAATATGAAAAGGCCTGATGGGAAAACAGGGAGGTTAGTTGGGATGGTCTCTTTAGTTTGGAATGAGTTGGGAAGCCTTGGGTCAAACTGGCAGTGTTGTCAGTGTTGATGCTGCTGGTGGCAGACAGCATACTGAAGGGGTGAGGATGCATGGTGGTGTCCAACCCTTCCTCCTTCTGAATGATTCCAGACTGTCTGCCAAGGTTTTTCAGATCAGAGGTGGTGGGTACACTGTTCTTTAGGCTAACAGCTCATTCCTAGCATCTCTTTTATGTTAAATAATAAGTTTTTGCTGTTTTACTTTAAAGGTGACCCTATCCTGACTTCAGGCTGTCTTCAGGCCTGGCTGAAGATGCCCAAGTGAACCAGCCCAAAAGGGAGTATAACAGCATTGCAGCAGCACAGCATCACATGGGTTGACCTTGGGGCACTGACTTGTCTCACAGATGGGTCAATATTTGCCAAAACTCTGCTTGGTAATTGCAATTCCTCTGGAGACCCTCCACAAGCATTTCCCAGGAACAGGGAGCACATAATAGGCATCTACAGACAAAATTACAAAGCCTGACCTTGTGGTACTTGTGCCTCCCCTAACTAGAACTGACTATGTGGGTATTAGTCAAAACTCTAGCTAGATCTTGTTTCACTTTGTTTTTCCTTCCCACACAGTTTTGCAGAAAAGACTTTATACAAAGTTTCTTTGAGAGACATCAACAGAAGAACAGTCAATGACATGTCATCACCATTACGGCTGACATAGAGTCCTGGGCTGAAACTGTGTCCAAAACCCAGAAAAGCAGATTAGGCAGAGATTATCAAATCCCAGAACCTCACAGCACTCCATTAACAACCCCTGTGTACCTATGTAATGGATGTCAATAACCAGCTTTTGGCTCCTTGTGGTATTCACATTCTCTGAACATGAGTCCCTTCACCCAGGGTTTTTTCTCCTGGAAAGCTGAAAGGCGGAGAGAGCCTCAGAGACAAGAAAAACAATTCTTATCTCATTAGCTTCTCCTGTGTTGTGCTCATGTGGAATGTGTTTGGAGATTGTTTACCCAAGGTGATTGCTTGACTGGACTCCGATGTGAGTTGTTTTCACTCATTNTGCAAGGTCACAGACCCCCCTGAAGCAACTCCTCCAGCAGAATCACTGCAGGGAGATGCAGGCACATCCTCTGTGGCATTTTGGATTGGCCTCACGTGGCAAAAGTATTTGAGCTGCCTGCAACACTGGGGCCACCACAATGCTCAGCCACAGCTGTCGGCACCTGCAGGAGAGAGCTGAGCCCCGGGAAGCTGTGGAATTGTGATTAGTTTCTGCTGTAAGAAGGGTTTTTTGCTGATACTACTAGCAGGGAAGCAAGTGGGAAATGAGGGATTGTGGCAAAGACTCTTAGCAGTGGATAAGAGTATAATGTAGTAGAAAACAAGGTGTTGTGCAATGCACAATGGCTTGTAGAACAGTTAGCCTTGCTCAGCTTTTGTGCCCCTATCAAGAGAAAAATGTTGATAAACTGGCAATTAGCTCTGAGAAGAGTCAAAAAATTACTGAAGCAGATTCTATACTGCAAGAGTTCAGGGTTCCATCTAAGTATTTCAGGAAGGATAAATACATATGCAACTATTACAATATTGTTTGTGTAACTGGCAGGATATGGCCAAAATTTTGAGAAACAGCATAAAATTAAAACTAAGGGGTACATCTGAGCAGTTCAAGAAAGTTTTCCATTGATTCTGTAATGCAGACACAATTCTAAATTATAATCACAAAATTTTAAGGAAGATGTGCACAACTTCAAATAGCTAGCAAGTTTTAAAGAATTCATTAAGCAGGGCTGCTGGGGTTTGTTCTTAATGTCCCTTCATTTTTTTACATTTTTTAATCTACAAATTGCTGTCTCCTGATGAAATTTAGCTCCATGCCTCCACCCAGTGGGCTTTTCTTAACCATGAACAAAAAGAGACCCTAAAGGTGCATGCACACACTGTACAGCACCAGCAGCAACATTGGTCGTGTGAATTATTTCTTTCCATCTTTTCTGTAGAGTGGATCAGCTGAAATGTAGACAGGTATTTGATATTACCTTCTGCAGCTAGATAACCACAAATGTGAGATCTTTAAAAACATTTTAATATTGTTTCCATCATATGTTTGCCATTGCTATAGAAACAGTAATTGGGAAGCATCCAAATCCAGTTGTCACCAGACAAAAACTTAAATTTCAGAGTGGGGTTTTTAAATCTAAAAATCTGAAATTAGTTTTAATTTTTAAAATAAATGAGAAGCAGATTACCACACTGGCTTGTGATTATAAATGACCCTTTACTTTGTAGTACTTCTTTTCCATACGTAAACCAAGGAAAAGTATTTTCTATATTTTTTTCTTTCCAAATGAGATTATTTATTGACTTGCAATGGCACCTCTGCCTTAAACTGGAAGAACAATTCTGTAGATATCAACTTCTTGGTTAAATTACATATGGTATTTCAGATATATGCACTGGTTTTGTAAAACTGTGGTTCATATAAACTGAATATTGTTTACACTAAGAAACACATGGTTGTTACCAGTTGTCCAATTGTCTTTTCTTTCCATTCCTTTCTTTTCTGTCAGGCCCCCTACTAAACTATGGTGTGTTACTATACATTAAAAATATAAACTTAAGAGGAAGTGCACATTTAATATGTTAAAGAAGAAAACACAGTTTAGGGAAACGCCTTTATGCCAAGCCACGAAGAAGAACAAGATCCCTTTCTTCATTCCAGACTGAGAAATAAAAAATACACTTTTATGATCCCCCACCACTTTAATGACAACATCTTCCTTACTTCCAATACCAAATCCACTCCAGAATAAACCTCTTTCCCATACAATAGCTCTACTACTCTCTGCAAAGATCTGTTTACAATTTACTAATACTACCATAGAACTGAAACTAAAAGACAATGAAATTAAAAGATAATGAAAAGCTTTTCAGCCTGTAATTAATCTGCAGCTGTTAACAGATAAGAAAATCTTCAGTCCAAATTAGATTTTGGTGGTGTAGGAATAATAGCCCAAACATATTAGATAATGGTTCAAACTGCAAAGAAGTCATACACTAATCTTCTGTTCTTACATTTCTTATACCATAGGTCAAAGAATCATTTCTATATCAAATGCATCATTTTCTAGGAGACTGCACTGTTTTGAGAGATACCTAATACAAACTGACAGACAAAGATGCTTTGAGCTATTTCTGCTTTTTGGTGGGGGGAGTGTATTGGTTTTTTTGTTTCATAATGCTGTGGATTTTTTACAGCTGCTAAAGGTCTGAGATAGCTTAATTTCACATTTGCCAGATGACATTCTAGGGAAATGGAATGAGTCCTACCTACACATTACAGTTTCAGGTTAAGTTCACTTCTGATCTGTTTTTTCCCCTTTCCTTGGTTTTCAGTAACAAGCTTTTCCTTCAATAGTAAATATCCAAACTTCACCATACCAATGTTTTTGATTTGTGAATCCAAATCCAAGGAAGTTAACTATCTTTTTTAAAAGAGTTTACAATACAACCCAAGAATCTTCAAAAAATTGTCTTAGTGTCAAAATTATGACTATATTTTACTTTTGTAGAATACCTGTACCTTTCAGAATCAAGGAATTTGGAAAACAATATTCATTTGCATTTTATACAGAGGATGAAATGTAGGTCCATCTTCTAATCAAAATCTTTAGGCTTTCTTCAGTTGTGAGTGCTGAAGGTATGAACAATATTCAGAATTTATTTGGAATTTAAAACTTGTGTGAAAAATTTCTTTCAGTGTAGAAATATTTCCTGGTATCCTAATATCCAGTCTAAACCTGCCTGGTGCAACTTGAGACATGATTTCCTCTTGTGCTGTCACTTGGTACCTGGGAGAAGAGGCTGACCTCCCTCTGGCTACAGCCTCCTCTCAGGCAGTCTTAGAGAGGGATAAGGCCTCTCCTGAAAGAGTGTCCAAGGTCTTGCTAAAGTTGAGGTAGTTAACATCCACACTTTCCCTTATCCACTAAGCACATCACCTTTACACAGAGTGAGATTAGGCTGGTCAAGCAGCACCTGCTTCTGCTACTCCCATGGTGAGTATGGTGGGCCTTATCTCCTGGTTGTCCTGTACCTGATGTGTGATGGCCGTCAGGGTGATCTGCTCCATGACCTTCCCTGGCATTGAGGTCAAACTGTGAGACCTGTAGTTCCTCAGATCCTCTTCTGGTTCTTCTTGTAAATAACAAAAAAAAACAAAAACCTTGGAGTGTCCTAACCTACACCTGCACCTCTGANCTCTGCCAGTGCAACTTCAGAGAAAAAACTAAACTAACAAGCCGTCAGAGGAACAGTGAGGTAGCTTTTTATTCTTCATTTTTGTTTCTCTTTATATGATTAACATCAAGAATGTGCTTAGCCCCACTGATTGACAGCGCAGCCCATTCCTAGGAGTGCTTCTTCTGAACAGATACAGCCAGTAAGGGTGCGGGCTGGAAGAGCTGCCCTGCCCCCACTCATGCAGTGAAAATTGGATAACTTGCTCTAATCCAAAGTATGATGCAGAAGTGGAAGGTGCTTCTGTGTAGGTTGTTAACTGTGTTTTGTACTCTTTCTGCATTCCCAAAGAAAATATTTGTTAAATACAAAACATTTGTAAGTTTTGGCATGATTTATTGCTCCTAGTACAAAGGCAATTTATCAGCATACCTCCACTGCCTTCGGAGCAGATTACTGTATGGATCAAGGAGCAGCAGCTCAAACACTTGAACATTCAGCAACTGAAATTACCACAAAGTGATATCTATATATAGAAGACTGGTTTTAAAATAACATTGACAACTGTAATCACTGCCACCTGGACAACAAGACAGTTTTAAAAGAAGAAGTGATCATAACATACTGCCTGAAAATCAGACCAGTGTTTACAGGAATGTACGTGAAGATATGGGTGTGTAAATTATATCCACAAAGTGGGATCCTCAACTGTAGTTTCTCAACTGACAAATGTTGTGTTTTCTCAACTGGGTTGATGGCAAGATATTAAAAAAGACACAAATGTAGAGAAAACCTCTCTTTTCAGGAAAATGCATAAATCCAGTCTTGATAATATTGATGCAAATTGCTATTAATTAAAAGCTACATAGAAGAAAACAAATTTCATGACAAAGCTGTACACAAAAGGTAGAGCAATTCACATGTTACAAGTTACAAAGCAGCTTTACAACTGGGACAACAATTATTTTACCAAGATTTTTCTATCCAAACCACTTCTGAACCTTTGGCAAGTTTTATTTTTTGTGGAGAACGAGAAATAAAACTAGCCACCCAAGCATAGTACATGTACTTTGTTTTCATATGCCCAACCTATCCAAGAGCACACAAAACACGCTCCTAGAACTGGCTGTTCTTGAGATATCAAACACATCACATACATCATTTTAATCCTCCCAAGTGAGTGCAATTTCAGTCACAATTGCAGGAAGTATTAGATTCATGGTCAGATGGTACTACAGCCTATTATTTTGAATTCAAGATGTCACACAGCTAATAGAATTTAAGTTTAGAAATACAGACCATTTATTTTCAAGGTAGCAAATCCCTTTCACTCTCAGCATAGAATACATATTTTCGGGATGAATATGTCATTAGTAGACTGATGAGATAAATAAAGGCAATAACAAAAGTAATACGGAAGCAAAAAGACATTATTTATTAAATGTAATATAATAAAACGTCCACAGGTAACTTAAATATATGCAGGGGTTATGTATTTTGCTGTATTTTCTGAAGAAGAAATTCTACTTGTAAATTTAGATTTGGCTGTCCTTTTTTTGTCTTCTTACTCAGTATTTTAAAAGCTTCCATTTTCTTTTTCTTGTACAACCGTTGAGCTTCTTCTCTTTGTTGTTTTCTTTTTTCTGCTTCCTGAAATTAAATAAATATGTAATCTTATGAAACAATTACGAACCCTCTGTGATTGTGAAGCTATTTATAAGCAATGAAGTTCATTTTTGTATAGGTACTGGCAATTAGGTATTGTACTGCTAATAGAAACACCATTTCTCTAAAGCTGAATCAGGATGTTCTTGCAGCACATACTGCAATCAGAACAAATTATACAGCCTCAAGTTTCAAGAGAAGAACCAAGCTTTCTTTAGCAGAACATCCCACAATAAGGCTTGCTGCTGCAATGTATACTGCTTCCTTTCTGTGAAATGTGCTCCTTGACTACTCTCTTTAAATGACAAACTGGCAAAAAACTGCCCACTTTCTCCTCTTGAGTGCAAGAAAGAAAGAAGTGATGCAGCAGCTGCCATGTGAATATCTTGCCAAACCAGATGTGCTAGGATACAGGACACCTCTGCATGGGACAGGCTGATAGGATACGGGACCTATCTGGACCATGTGCTGGGCAGGTTTGTGATACCAGGACAGTTTTATCTACGGGAAATTAATCCAGACCAAACTACTAGTGACCTGCTCTCTTTAAAGCAACACAGACTCTGTCTTTACTTTTCAAAGAAATGGAATGAAAACACAAACCTTAATCAAATTTTTACCTGTAAAACCTTTCACAAAGCACACATGCAACCAAACTACTAATGGAGAATTAACTATATATGGATGGACTACTATTAACACCATAGGGATTATCACCACAATGTTACATTCAGATTTTAACCAACATCTCACACCCCCTTCTCCAGCGCTGTAATTTTACTCAGTGATTGGGCAAACATCCACAAGCCAGATAAAGAGCTTACTTCACTCATATCATATCCTACCAAAATACACAAGACATCACAAATCAGACTGAAAGACTGCTTCAGTTCATTTGGATAATTTCTTCTCATACAGTTTCTTCTATGAAATGCAATGCCATGCTGATCACATAGACAAGCATTTCTGCAGAATGCCTGAACAGATGCTAATATATGGATCACATTTTTGTTTTCCACAGCATAGATGGCTTCAGTGATGTACAAAAACTATTAAGAATTGCTCTCTGATATAAAATTTACAGGATGTAATTCAAGGAAAGATTTCTAAACAGAAATCTAAGAAGCCTCAGGAAAAAAACTCCAAACATTCAAATAAATATGCATATGCAAAAATATGCACAGATAACCTCTTCAGAATCCTTGACTTATTTTACCATAATGACTAAGATAATTTATTCCTTCTTTTTAAAAAAAGAGCAGCATCAGCTCTAACTTACCTGTAATTCACTTTGTATCTAATAATTTTTCTATTGTTCAGCATATTCTTGTAAACAACATCCAAGTTAAGCTACCAACCAAATGCTTACTTCAAAGCAAGAACATTCATCTTACTTAGACAGTTGCTATTTACATTCATATTTTTTCTGATCTTTACTAAATATTAGCTTTTTTTTCATCATGCTCCACCTAAATGATTACTCTTATTGGGGCATTTAGCTCATGTTTTGCCTAACTATCTTTAACAAAAATAAAAATGGCAACATCTGCACTCAGAGAACTCTTATGTGCTGCTCAAAAAGAACTCCCTGCAGTCTTGCTGGGGTTATGCTTGTTCCCATCTTCTCTAAATAAGCTGGTCATAAATTAATTTCTTTTGACACAATCTGTAGCTAATATACAAAAAAGCAGCCATCAGCTGAATAATCATGTAATTCACCCAGAATCACAGATCAGCTTGCATAAAACTAAATATAGCTTAAAAAGCAGTATCTTTTATACAGCTATATATGCAATATTTATGCAGTAGCTACTGAAACTTAGTATGTCACCAGGAAGTTACACAACTTCTACGATGTTACACTGTGTGCCATTTTACAGTACAAGTATCCTGGGAGAGAAAAAACTAAACAAGGACCACAAAAAATAATAATTCAAGTGAGCTGATCGACAATGATGATATTAAAAAATGTCCTGTAATAATTCCAATAAAATAATTCCAATTAAATTCAAATGAAGGGAATGACTAAAAATTTTAACTGTGAATATTATTAAATTTAATTGTTTTACTGTTGGTCAAAGTTCATGAAAAAGTAAAATGAAGACTGCATTATGATAATGCCATAAGAAACAGGATGGGTATTTCATTTTTCATCATAAGATGATGGTATTGCTATTACTTCCCCTTCTACAAAATTTAAGAGGTCTAATATAATCCACTGGGGTATGCAGATCAAGCTCTAAGCTTTTTTTTCATGTACCAACTGACATAATAAAATCCTGCTATGGGCAACTGCAAGATGAAAATAGTAAGAACAAAGAGAATGATCCTTTGAACGCCCACATGCCTGAACACCACTGTCAAGCTGAAAAAGACTGAAAGAGTTCCAATACCTCCTATGGTCATCCCTGGGTTCAGATGGAAGACAGGGAGGTGGGAATGGTATTAAACTGAATTTTGTTTAACATCAAGTAAAAACTCTGTTTAAGATTTACCTCTTTCTTTCTAGCATGCTCAGCCTTTATATTCTCATACTCTTCTTTTGCCTTCTGATTGGATGTTTTATTTTTAAACTTCTCTTGAGTCCCAACTGACCTGGGGGAAAAAGCACACGTTCTTGAGACACTGAGTACCATCAAGCAGACATAACCACAGCAGAGTCTTCCACTGCTTTTTGCATACTCAGGGAAGTTAACTACAAATACAGGTTTCAGAACACTCATCCTTCTACACTGAATGGATTGTTTGCACTACTCTTACATGATACCAACACCGTGCCAGGCCATACACGAGCAGTCAGCCAGAAAACATAACAAACTGAACTTCTTCAATGCCAAATGTACCAAAGATCAGAGTGCACACAACTGTTAGTAATGCAGACATCTTATCTGCTGTATCTTCACATGGATGATGTTTCCTTAAGATAAAGACTGCCTAAAACAGTTTTCCCCATCATTCAAGCTCCTCAGAGCTAGAAAACCTGAACATACTAGCTTAGAGCTGCATTCTCTCGTTCTAGTTCCAACACATGGAAGCAAGTGCAGAGAGATGAGAACATTCATTTAGAAATATCACTCTCTTGTGGAAAAACAATGAAAAATTTTTCGTTTATTCTCACCTCCATCTGCTGGCAATACTGTGCAATGACACCTCACTGTCTCAAATACAAAACTGTTACACTGCCATTTATTTTTCTAATAAGCAGGAAAAAATATTTAAGACATAACAGCATTTTTAGTAAAGTAAATCACCCCACTAAAGTCCATGTGAACTTTTAAGATCTAAAATATTTCTTTAGTGATGGAAAAAACTACTTTTTTTAAAGACATGCTTTGAAAACTTACTCTGCTGCTTTATTAAGCTTTTCTTCTGATGACACTGAATCATCTGGAGTCCTGCGCCGCTTCTTAAGCTTTTCTTCCTCTGCAAGGTAAAGATGTTTCAAGTGCTCTGGGTAGGTATCTGCAAACTGATCCTGCTGCTGGGAATGCACTTCCCTTCTCTTTTTCAGCAATTTCCTGTACTGCCGTTCAATCTTTTGTTTCCTCCGAAATGCAAATCCTCGTCCTGAAAGCACAAGAAGGCAATTACACACTCCTGCACTAAAACAGCAACAAAGCTTTCAGCTGTTTGAATGGCAGCACCCTTGCCATCTGTCTTCTTCCCACACCGAAAAAAGCCACAATTTCAATAAGGACCAGTCATAAGCTCAAGGAAAGCACCACTATGATTAGGTCGTTCCCTACTGCAGCACTGCAGCTTGCACAGATTTACTGCAAATGACTGCCCAAAGCCCCGGGAGAGCCCTGCTGCTTAATGCCCACTCACCACTGCACCTTTGCCAATGCTTCTGAATCCGGTGAAAAGATGTATTACCTTTTCACTTCACTCCTACTATTGACAGCTTCTAGAGCAATATGAAAATAGATTCTAAAATTAGACATCAAAATAGATTCTAAAATAAATTCCTAAAGGCGTTTATTTCTCCTCAAGAAAACATTGGTAATAACGCTGGCAGCAGCAGCTGTGACACAGAAAAAAAGTCACTAAATCGTCCTATCACTGTACATTAATAATCCACTGCATCTTTTCCCTTAAATAGTATTTATTGCTACTACTTTCTCTCTACACGTGTCCAGGAAGAGCTTTTCTACAGCGACATCATAGAATCATTTCTGCTTAAAGGAAAGCTCAGACATCGGCTGTTTCACGCTCGACCATTAAAGAAAACTTATCAAAGTTGAAATTAAAGATGCTTTTTATCCTAATGCCTTATTTTTTACTGCATTACTCTTACAATCTACTGACTTTCGTAATATTCACCAACAAAACAGTTTCGGAATGGAGGTCAAATTAGTCCCAATTTCTCCTTTTATTCTTTCCCCAAAGCTGCCACTTCAGCAAAGTGCTGCTGAAGGCCATGCTCTTTTTCCTATTTATTGTTACATCTGCATAACTACCTATCAATAACCTGAACCTCTTCTCAAACATGCTTCTGTTTAAATCTACGCTTTTCTACGGAGAAAGCGATTCCTACACCCGAAGACCATCACCACGCGGCCCAGGGGCTGAAATCCGAGCCCCGGGAGCTCCAGATCACACATGCCGCGCCAGCGAGCCCTGCAGCCCCCAGGCCCGAGTCCACGGCCACGAACACCGGGGGCGAGGCGAGGCTGCGGGCTCCGACAGCCCAACCCCCCCCCGCCAGGCCTGGCCCCAGCCGGGACGCTCGGGTCGAGCCAGCTCGCAGCTGGGCCAGGGACTCGGGCCTTCTTCGGCGCCCTCTCAGGCCCACTGGCGGCCCCGACTCACCCTCCTGGACGCTGCCGACAACGCTGCTCAGCAGGACGGGCCTCCACCGCCGCTTTCGGCCGGGCCCGCGGGGCGCCGTGCCCACCTTGGCCGCCGCCGCCGGCCCGGGCCCATCGCGCCTCGCCGCCGCCATCGCGCTTCCGGCGCCGCGCACCGAGATGACGTCACCGAGCCGCGGCGCGGACGGGCCGCGCGCGGGGCCATGTCGCGG
>WBNQ01045933.1:0-22796 GCA_013401375.1 Spizella passerina
GAAAGAGAGAAAGAAAGAAATGTTTTGACAGCATATTTAAAAAAAATCTCTGTCTTCATACTAATTCCAACTAGCTAGCATTCTCTCCTACATTTGCTACTGTTTTCCTTTTCATCGAAGTTAGAGATTGGTGCTACCTAGAACTCTGAGTCAACATGAAGATCAGAAAATAAAAAGGTGATAGTCTAGAAAATCTTTATTTAGTAGTCAGTGGCAAGCAGTGCTACTGTGTTTTTGGGATTCAACTGGAGCCTGCAGTTCTGCTCCTGTGTTTTTGATCACCGACCTTGGGGTACAACTCCTAGGATTTCCAGGGTGCTGAAATCAGAACAGTGTAAAGGCACATGTTAGTGTGATGTGAAATACTAAGATAGTGCTGTTTCCCATTTAAAATTCAAGGTATTCCTGATGGCACTGCTTGTCTCAGCTCCAGGGAAGGAAAAGGAGGATGGTGGCTTTGGAAAAGATGAACTGCATAAAATACAAGTCAAGGTCAGTCTGTGCTGTGCTGGACATCTGTGTGATCTGCTGTTTAGAGCACCAGGTTCCTGCTCCCAAGCACTGAATGCTGGTGTCAGTCACGGCAGTGCACTCCTCCTAAGGCCAAGTTTCCAAAATCAGCACAACTATTACCACTTTGCAGTAGATGACAATCTGTCCTAGAGTCTCTAGCAGCTTAAACTGCTTTTGTTGTTTGATTTTGTGGCTAGTGCTTAATCAGAAAAGCAGAATTATGTGAGTGGTAGTACCACATGCTTTGTTCCTCTGCGTAACTGTTTGATAAAACCTGCTCTTGAGACTGTCCAAAGTGCAGACTGGAGAACAAATGTCACCTCCTACTGCTGAGGGAATGGGGTCTGGTACCTCTGAGGGCCATGAGTAAGTAAACACTGCAAGAAAAGTTCTTACATAAATTCGTTGAGTGTCTCTGATGAACTGTAAGTACAAGTTAAGTGTTTGAAGGCTTCAGAGATTCTATTTTTTAAGTTCCACAGCTCAGCATGTGTTATTGATTTCCTACTTTTCTGTACAGTTAGAGTAATAACTTCTGACTCAACTATTAATAAAATGAAAAAATGGAAGTTACAGTTATTGATTTTGGATAATTAAGAGATCCTTCCTAAGCTGGTCCCATTGTTTGAAAAACTGTTGCACAGACCTGACACACACATACAGGGACAGTTTATCAGTACTCTGCAAAGCAAGTTCATAATGGGATTTGGTGCTTGAGCCCTGAACTTGGTAATCTGCTCTGTGGATTTTTCACTGTGAAAAAATTGTCTGAATTCCTTACACAGTGTGGGCTTAGTCCCTAGGGTGTAAAACAACTGTGACTCCTCAGAACAGTAGAAGCGCCAGAAAAATGGAGCATGTTACAAGGAGCAGCTCTCTGCCACCCAGACACCCATGTCCATTAGCCCTACCTCTACATAAGTCTCAAACTGGTTCACATAGGGGCTCCCTCTGCACCAGGACCCATTCCCAGGCACTGGGACACCAGTGGGATCACATCAGCTCTGCTGGAGAAGCTATTTACCTTAACACACTTGAGTAGCTCTGTGCTTCCAGCTGATAATTCAGAGTCAGAAATTTGCAGAACCAAACAAAGCTTCAAATCCTGTCAGAGCCAGACCACTAGCTGTGCATCCTTGTAGGTGTCTGAGCACTCCAATCCCAAAAGAGACAACTGTCTAGGCAACATGAGAAAGTTGTGTGGCCCCTGCACCTCACTGGGTGTGGTGGCAGTACTTTGCTGGTGTTGCAATTGACCTGAGAGGAGGGCATGGAGAGTGAAGGTTTGCATAGTCTCACATGCACATGATGTTGGGCAAGTGTGCTAAAAATTACCTGTCTCTTTTGCATTTGCAGCTTGGGTGTTATATAGGGATTTTATTCAAACCCTTTTCTCTGAAATTTATTTCATTCATATGATGAGAAAAACTGTTGGGTTTCTTTTAATGTTGCTAAGAGGAATTAGGGATTATGCTGATACTTAAATTTAATCTAAAATACATTTATAGCAAAGCACATGAAAGTGACTGTAGAGTATTTTATGGGTTTTACATATATGATATTATCTTTTAATATTTTCTGATGAAGAAGGAAATAAAAATTTATAACTTAAGAGCCATGATTATGCTTAAGGTGGTTTTAAAGGCCAATTGGTAACTTTTGAATTAATGCTAACTTCTAAACTAATTTTTATTTAAAGTAGATGTGTTCTGCAGCTGTCTCTCCTGATAAAGCTCGGTACAGGAGGTATTTGTGATAAAAGCTTAATGTTCACAGTTGTATGAAAAATATTAAAAATTTGAGTTGTGTAGTTGAAATTCTAGAGCTTTCATTTTAAAGAATTTTATTACACGTGGACTCTTTATTTCTTTCTCAATTATACTGTAAGTGCAGAGACAATTTAAGACTCTGTATAAACAAAATGCTAGAAGTATTGTAGGGCTTCTTCATTTAACTGAGGTGTTGTTATTTAGAAAGCAATAGCTGGAATATTAATAGGGTTATGTTTGTGCTGCTCCTCTGTGTATCTGTGAAGACACAAAACTTAGAAAAATTTTAAAATCCCCATGAGAAAATTCTTGTTAATGCCACAGCAACACCAGTTTTCTGGAGGTCAGGTGACTTCAATTAGCTTTTCCAGTTATGGATGTCAGGCTTGGTACAAAAAGAATAAAATATGTTAAAGTTTTGGACTTCAACTTGTAAAGTGCAGCCTTCTATTTGCAGCCAGCAGCTCAGAAAAGTCCCAGAAATCTGTTTTGAAATGAATCCAGACGCCTTCCATTAGACCTTGCAAAAACCCACATATTCACAGGAATATTTTAATAAAAAGACAATTTTGGAAATGTCTGTTTCTTGACAGCTTAGAAGCAAGTTGATAGAGATTCAGTATTTTTGCTTCACACCAAATTCAGGAAATAAAAAAGGACAAAACTGAGAATCTTCCCTCAAAGTGCCTGGTGCACATGCCCCTGTTGGAGCCTGTTGGAAGCCCAGAGGTGCCCACCTGCCTTAGGCAGAGAGCACAGCTGGCTTTTGGTCAGAGAGAGGAGCACACAGTGCTGGCATGACTGTGTGTGCATTCCTCCAACAAGTCTGCTTTTTCCTAAGGTTTCATCTTAAGCTTCCCCTCAGTGCTAGTGTGACATCGGTGTCTGAGCTTCTGAATGCCACTCCTCTACCTTCTGTCTGGAAGGATGGCTTTCAGTCTCTTCATGCTGACCTCTTACATAATGTAAGAATGGTCAGCACACGGCTGGTGTCAGTGTTTGGTGTGGCAGGACAGAGAGGAGCATGGGTGTAAGGAAAGTGAGGTGAGGCCACATGCCTGCCACTGTTGCCTTTTGACAAGGACTTTCTTGCTGTAACTTACCCTTAATTTAGTGAAGCATGTTGGCTGGCCAGACTAATTAGTTCTGTGCTTAATGAATGTAACGTGCTCCATCTCCCTGAAACAGCAACTCAGTGACCATGTTATCGTTCAATCACCAGGTCATACAAAGATTGCATCACTGATAGGAAAAAAACTCCACTCATTCTTCCTTGCTTAACCTCAAGCGTGTAAATCTTTGCATGATTTGACTGGTCTTCTTAATACACATATTTTTAGGTATCTTAATAACTATTTGTGATTTTTGTGAATAAAGCTATTTAGTTTCTTTGGCAAACAAGTTTTCTTGATGTGTGATGACACATTTTTGCTGACTCTTCAAAGTATAAGAATTTTTTTGTTTGTTTTGACAAGGTTTCAAAAGATAACTCATTTTAGATACATGTTAATCCTTGTCTAAACATCAAGCTGACACACCCCTCCCCAATTCATTAAGTGTCACAATACACTGTTGACAAATAGGAAAATATGGCATTTTTAAACATATTCAGCAAGAAAGCATATTTAATAAGCTTCTGTGTCTGGATCCCAAGAAATTACAAACTTATGACTACAGTAATAATTAAGCAGGTAAAGTACTAACATTTTTAATGGATTTCCATAGCAATTGATCCAGAATTGGTAAGGAATGGAGAATTTCCTGTTCTTAAAAATATTTATTTATCCTGTGATTAACAAACTCTTCTATGTGAAAATTGAAATTTAAAAAACCCAGTATCTTATTGGAATGAAAATTGATTTTCCATTAATTTCATGTTTTTATGTCCTACTAACATACACACTAGCTATATGAACTATTTAATGGTGAAAATGGCAGGAAAAGTTTGCTTTGATATAGCCCATAGAATAGAAAAGTGGCCTATATCTCTTTGAAAACATGATTTTTTTTGGTAGTTTTCAGGCTTATATATTTCCTTTACTTGCTAATATGATTCATGAGTGTTGCTCTTTTGAGCATGATTGTGAATTTGCTGTGTTGTAACAACATTAAAGTTTATAATATTTAATGCATTCCAAAATGTAAAGCCAAAATTTAATTAAATTTCAAATCAGATCTGATTGATGATATGTTGGCAAATTCAGTGTTTTTCTAAGGAAGTCTTGATTTTGAACCACTTTGAATTGAAATCAGATATCTCAAGGTAATTTTCTTCTATCTTTTGTACCTTTATAACATTTTCACTTCAATTTTGTCTTTTTTTTATAAGGGAATATAATTGATAATTTTTCAAGAAACTCAGTGTTATTATCATGATATACATTTCTATAAGTGCATTTCCATATTTCCAATACACTGTTTTTCAGAATTCCTTGTAGTAATATTATTAGGAATTTTGCTCCATCCTACCAATTAATGTTTCTTGAAAAAGTGAAATTCCCTTTAATGTTTACTTAATTTCAGTGCTGCAAAGGAAAATACCAGACATAAAAATTTTTAAGGGGATGTAGTCACTTTGTATGGCCAAGTTTTGTTAGTGGGACTGCTACAGGAGTGGCTTCTGTGAGAAGCTGCCTGAAGCATCCTCCATATCCCACAGATCCAGTCTCAGCCCACCAGAAATGATGGTAACAGCTCTGTGACGGCAGATTTAAGAAGAAAAAGAATTATTGTGCATGTGAATTTTTGTGGCCAGAGAGCAGTAGATGACAATATGTGAGAGGCACAGCCCTGCAGACACCAAGGCTGGTGAAGGAGGGACAGGAGGTGCTCCAGGCACCAGAGCTGAGGTTCCCCTGCAGCTGTGGTGAGACCATGGTGAGGCAGCTGTGCCCTGCAGCCATGGAGGCCCCAGGGGATGCAGAGATCCATGTGCAGCCCCTGAGGAGACCCAGGCCAGAGCAGGTGGATGTCTGGGACAAGGCTGTGACCCTGTGGGAGGCTGGGCTGGAGCAGGGTCCTGACAGGGACCTCCAGAGCCATGGAGAGAGGAGCCCATGCTGGAGCAGGGTCCTGGTAGGACTCGTGACCCTGTGGGGGCCCACACTGGAGCAGGCTGTGCCTGAAGGANATTTTGTTAGTAATAAATTCAACTAATATCTCTAATTTGGGTCTGTTTTGCCCCTGACAATATTTGGTGGGTGATGTCTCCTGGTCTTATCTCAACCCATGAACCCTTTTTTATAGTTTCTTTTCCTGTCCATTTGTAGAGGGGAGTGATAGAGAGGCTTTGATGAGTGCCTGGCATTCAACCAGGGTCAACCCACTACAGGGAAAGAAGCACAATGTGAGTTTATGGAGGAAATACACTCATTATCTAAATTGCCTTTGATTCCAAAGGCATGAAGGCTACCTCCTGAGATTGCAGGAACCAATATCTTTCCTTTCCTGTTTTTCCATGTTTCTGATAGCCTTTAAGTTCAGTTCACAGTCGTAACGAAACAGAGTCTTTTTGATCTGTTAAACTGGGAGTTCGGTCTTTTATAGTTCATACACTTTGGTGTGTTTACAGCTAGTTTTTTCCACAAAATTTATGCATGTATGTCAAAAACACAGAAGAAAATAAAAAAAAAATGTTACCTTTTAATTATCTAGTAGAAAAAGATGAAAATAATTTTTCATTAAAAACTCTAACGAAACTTGAAAAAGCTCCACTTTTTCAAGTGGAGGAATAGCTCTACTGCTATTCCTTTAAGCACATAAAGTGAAGTATACAATGCATATTGAGAGAATGGTCATTATTTTTAAAAGCAATATAATATATATTAAGCCTTGAGAAATACAGGGGAGAAATAAAAGCAATAAAATTAATTCCCTGGAATAGAATTATGTTTCCTCTAAGATATAGTAGAACTAGAGAAGACCATATGTTTACTCAGTAGGTGAGAAATGACCAGTCATATTTTTCACAATTAGGCACTTCAATATTCAATGGCAATTAAAACAATGGCAATTTGACACAGTTGGAGTACAGCATCTGACAGACAGAGCCTGAAGGGAACATGTTTTTTGACATATTCTCCATAAAAGATATCATAACGCACTCATTAGTGTTGGGGGTCATACTGATTAATGTATGAGTAATGGGGCACATACTGATTATTCTCCCATAGCACAGAGATGTTACAATAGGGAGGGGGAGAAAGGGCACACACAGCACACTGGATGACTGGATTAAAACATCCTTGCCCTGATTTCATCAAGTTCAGTCAAATTTCACTAGAGATTAAGAGAAATAAAATTGCACCAAAAAAAAATCTCTGCACAGATGATATTTTAAAAAATTGTCTCAAATTATCCCAGGATTTACACAGGCACTCCCTGGGTACAGTCATTTCTGCACCAAAGTCTGCTACTGATTTATTCAGTCATATATCGAGTCTAAATCATGTTAGTTCTTCAGAAGAATGCCAGAATGCCATTATGCAGACTACAAAAATATAGAATGTCTTTACTTAATTAAAATAAATAGATGGGAGCATAGCTGTAGTACAAGATTCTCCAGGAGGCTCTTCTGGCCCTTTTCGACCTGCCGGGATCTCTCAGGGCTACTGGCTGTGAATGCTCAAGCATGCAGATTTGTCCAGCTGTTTCAAGAATGTTAACTTCAATACTCACTTTTGTCCCACTGACTATTGTCCTGTGTTGGCAAAATTTCCAGGGCAGATGGAGGCAGTTGAAGGACAAGAAAAGATTATGGCTCTTTCTGTACAGTAAAGCACAGAGATATTGTGCAATAAAAAATTAATATACACTAAACAGCCTTGGTAAGTTTCCAGAGCAGAAAAGGCTCTCTCCCTGTGAGGGAATGTAGCCAAGTAGATGATTGGAATCTGTGTCTTCCTCAGCTTCAGGCACTGTGTATGCAAGCAGTGCAAATTTATTTCCCCAAATACTTAAATTGAGTGAAGAAGACACATTGTCTATCAGAGTCAATAAAAATCACTGTAGGCCACTTGAAAAAAAAAAGGAATATGATGGAAAGCAGGAAATGGTATCAGGACGGAGGGCTGCACACCCATGATCATGCAGCTGTGTCTACTGTAGGAATTGGTTTAGCTTTGGCCTCTCCATTAAAGAAACTTAACAAAATCTGCAGCTTTTGCATGAGGAAAGTATGAAGTAACTGGTAAATTTTAGAGAAACAATAGGAAGACCCATCAGTGACGTCAGTGCAGACCTGCTGAACTGAGGAGAAATAACTAAAGTTCTGGAAGAGTCTGAGGACCAATAGCATTTTGACTGTTGCAAACTGCTGCCTTGGGAAAGTGAGAGCCAATCCATATAAACCCAGAACAGGACAAAGGATTCAACATAGTTTCTTTGTCTTCAAAAAATTTGTGTGACCGATAGGCAAGGCTTCATAAAGGTCAGGCCTTGTAACATGGCTCCAGCCTGTTCCTTAGGCTAAGTAGAAGGGAACGATGGGAGAGTGACTGAGCTAGACCAGAGAGCCATGAGAGATATGCTATGTGACTGCTGCATGTCCATGTCGTGGTGTAGGGTGGCTGCTTGACTTGGGCTCGTTTTGCCTTAAAACTATATAAACTGATAACTGGCTAACTGCTTAAAAAGGCCAGGATTTTGGCAATAAAGAGCACTCCTTTGCACCTGCCTGGGGTCCCTGCATCGCTCTTTACCACATTGGGTTTGACTCCTAGGAGAACAGAAACAGACAACAGGCTGTCTGGGAAATCTCTTCATGATATAGAGATGGGAGAAGAGCTCAATATTCTCAACCTGACCATAGCCAGATCCCACATGAACAATGGTGGGCTTGGAGGTGAAGCAGAACAAGCAGAACATAGCTCTTTTCTCCAGTCTTAATGCTACTCATCCAAATGCAGCTAAGTGTCAATGACATGCATAGTTTATGCCCATTTAGATACAAGTCCATTGTCATGATATTCCAAACAAAGTATTATGGACTCCTGAGTCCCAGCAACTACTCAATCTTCTGGGTACTCAATAAAACTGAAGAGAAAATTTCAATCTTTTAATGTTCATTTGTAACTTCTCCACGAGAAACATGAAACAAGAAACAAATGGCATTATCAGCCTTGCTGTTGAAAGACACTCCAGAGGCAAATGATTTAATATGCTTTGCCCCTCAGCTGCATTTCTCTCGGAAGTGACACACAGTTCTACTCAGGCTGAACATATAATTTACCCAGGCTTCCCTTTCCTAGGTTTTGCATTTATACTGACCAAAGGCCTGCAATGATTATATCAGGCTAATCCTGACTTAGATCTCCAGCGCTCACCATTTGTTTTCCTTTGATCTATAATTGCCAGCTTAGAAATGTTTTCTTTGCTGTTTGGTGGCTGACAGCAGGATGAGATTCAATCTGTTCTACCTGAATTGGGATGTGCATTTAAACCTGATCTTTTTACCTTCCAGCTGTACAGCAGATGGCTACAATGATTATAAGAGATACTGATTTAAGCAAGCAGGTAGTGTCAGGGACCAGAGTAGAACCAAGGCAACATATGGGTTTTTAAGACATCATATCCTCTGATTGTGTGCTGTCACAGAAAAGTTGTTCTCTATCATGTGCTCAGTTCCTCAGATTTGAAGGACTACTACTTAGAACTTCCACTGTGTTAGAGCTGACCTGGTATACTACTTCATATTTCACAATTATCATAATTATTATTTTCAATTAAATTTAGTACTTGGATCAATTTTACATCAATAGTAATGAAACTGAACATTTCCACTTATGCCATAGATTCTGACAACTTTCTGTCATCTTTCTTTTTGATATTTGATGAATTTACATTAATAAAATGGTTAGCTTCCCTTGGATCATTTTCAGTAATACCACTTTGAGGAGGATGGCAACAATTCTGTCTTTTTGTCTCCTTCAACCTTAGCCTGGGCAATCATTTTTGGCTTTGCTAATGTGAGATCTTGTTGAATGTCCTGTTGAAGCTCTTAGTGTCTTCATTGACTTGAGGACAGTAATTTCATGATTCTTTGTGGATGATATTTCTTTCTCTCACAGATTTTCAGGTTTTAAGATTAATTACATCTGCAGTACATGTTTTGTTTCTCTGCTGTAAATGGTAGCCAGGAATATAATTACAACAGGAAAGGGACTTGCAAGGTAAATGCTGTTTACACACTTACTGAAGTAACTATCAAAGTAATAGCATAGCAGTGGTCAAATGGAGTGCAGTAAAACATCCTTTTCTCTGCTCATTAATGGAGAGGGCATGCCTCTACCAGAAGTGAATTGGTCTCTTCTGTGATTTGAGACTACAATAAAAGTCCATTTAAACACCCTGGTTCTGATCTCTAGTGTGGACTTGAAGGCTGCTCTTTTGTTTTGCCAAACCTTAATATGTGCCCCAAGTGAGCTCTTTAACCTAGGTGTGATTGTACAGAAGGGAAAAGGGTTTTTATGTAAACCCTTCTGTCAGGAGCGTTCCACCCATCCCACCGGCAGCCAGGCACTTGGTGGCTTGTAGCCAGATGTCAGGCCCAGGATCTTCAGAGGGCAGGGAACAAAACACACCAGATTACCAGTTTTTCTCTTGTCTAGCGTTATTCTTAGGTTGAGGGCCATGTGAAGGCTTTGGATTGCAATTTTTTCAGCATGTTAGTGCAAAATTTTCACCTGTCTCCAGTACATGCTTTTGAGATACAACAGAATGTATCTTGATAGGCAAGTGAATACATCCTGAGATATAGCTAAACTGCTGGTAAACTACCCTACCATCCTGCAGAGCCTGATACTTAAACTTGGGACTCTGCTGCAGTGATTATTTTTTCCCAAGAGGAAGATGCAACCTGCTGTTCTGAGGAGATGGCCCTGCTGTTTAGTCTGTGCTGAGAGGTCACATTAACAAAACCATTTAGGTTGGAAACACCTTAAATGTCACTGAGTCCATTGCTTTAACCAATCATCACCCTGTCAACTAGACCATAGGCCTAAGTGCCATGTCCAGCCTTTCCTTAAATACCTGCAGACATTAAAAAATTCATCACCTGCCTGGGGTGATCCAGGCCTGGACAAACCTTTCTATGAAGAAATTTTTTCTCATGTCCAACCTAAACCTCACCAGGCACAACTTGAGGCCATTTCCTCTTGTCCTGTCTCTGGCTGCCTGGGAGAAGAGACTGACTCCCACCTGGCCACAGCCTCCTTTAAGGCAGATGTAGGGAGTGATAAGGTCCCCCCTGAGCTTCCTTTTCTCCAGGGCAAACATCCCCAGCTCCCTCAGCTGCTCCTCACAGCACTTGTGCTATGGAGTCTTCCCCCCACTCCATTGCTCTTCTCAGGACTGACTCCAGCAACTCAATTTCTTTCTTGTATTGGTGAGGGACCCAGCACTGGACTCAGGATTTGAGGTGTGGTCTCACCAGTGCCCAGCACAGGGGGACAATCCCTGCCCTGGCCCTGCTGGCCACAGCATTGCTGATCCAGGCCAGGATGCCATTGGCCTCCTTGGCCACCTGGGCACAGCCTGGCTCATGTTCAGCTGCTGTCACCAGCACCCCCAGGACCTTTCCAGCCACTCTGCCCCAGCCTGTGGAGCTGCCTGGGGTTGTTGTGACCCAAGGGCAGGACCCAGCACTGGGCCTTGTTGAACCTCACACCACTGGCTTTGGCACATGATCCAGCCTGTCCAGATCCTCCTGCAGAGTCTTCCTATCCTAAATCCTACCTCTGGATACCAGATGACAAATGAGGCCAGACATCACACATTTGAAGAAACAAAAACATCAATCTTCAAGATTAAGGACAAGCAGCTCACTTCCAGTGTGGCACAAGAATTGTGCTGTCATGACGCACTTCAGCAGATCTTCAGATGTGAGACAACCACCTCCTCTTTGTTTCAGTTTCTGCCTTCAGAATTCTTAGATTGATCTCTTTGTGCTAGGTGCCACATTACATTAGATCTTAATTTATTATAAATTATAAAGAGCAATACATTTTTTATGAATAATATATGAAGTCAGATTCCATGCAGGCAACCTTATACCAAAATTCAAGTCACCTATGAAACTGAGATCAATAAGTGACAAATATTTTTGCAAATATATCACAGAAAAATTGCTAAGTGGCTCTAACCTGAAATAACTGGAGTTGTCCATAAAATATGCAGCACCTTTAACAACACACTGAATTGAATCTAAGAAGTGATTAAGACTGTTTAAATGTTCTCAAAACAGCTTCTGCTATTTCATGACTACCTGGTCATGCTAACTGTGGTCATATTCTGTGAAATAACACTAGCCTTTCTGCAGTGTTTGTGCCCAACTTTAGTAGTATCCTGCTTGAGGTACAAAACCCATGTGTTTTAAGTCTGAAAGGTAACAATCAGTTAGCCCTTCTTTTCTGACATTCCACCTCCTTTTTATGCATTTGAAAAATTATTTACGCCCATATTTCATTAGGATGTGAAGTTTTCTGATGCACTAAATGTGGATGTGAGCCTTTAGGGCTGAAGGGCTGTAGTCCCTCCATAAACAAGAGTTAGTGCAAGCACAGGGTATCCCACCATGTGCTGCTGCCCTGACAGTCTAACTGCAAAGGTCCTTTCAGGAAGAGCTGATTTTATTTTGATAGTATAAATAAAGAGATAAGTGTAAAGAGATACACAACTGTGGCAGTTTTTAAAGTTCAAAACCAAATATCAGCAACCACTTCTATTCAGCCCTCTCAGCCCTATGACACGAAACTTTCCCTGAACAGGTGTTACTTTTTTTTTTTTTTTCGTTCATGATCACAGAGGAGGCTTAAATTCCATATGTGAGTATGGATGTTTTTGTCTCTCTGCTTTTCATATACAAAGAGAATTCCCTTTATTTCAGTTGTATATAAGATATAGTTAAGTATGTTTGTACTCAAAAGTGTACTTACAAGGCTGAGATAAACAGAAACAGACCTTAAAATAATTTAGGACAATGACACCAGAAGTGAGTCACATTTCTAGTGAACACAATACATCTAACCTGACATACACCAGAGGACAGTCTGAGCACTGCTTCTATCAAAAACTCTTCTGAGATAACAAGGGTTGTCCCAGATAAAAAATAATATTTTATCTTGATATTATTCATCCTGTTCTGGGTAAGAAAGAATCATCTTTTCGTTCCTGGGTCTGTTAATCTTTCGGTGGTGTGGTTACCTTAAAGTGAACATATTGGTCTTTGGTTGTGGTGCACTGTGTTAGTTCGCAGTGTTCAATAGGTTCAACATTCATGAATTCAGTTGGAAACATTTTTGATAGCTATTAAAAGAGATTAATTTTGTTGACTTTTTTTGGTCATATAGCCCAATCAGGATCATCTTTTAGGATCATTTGAAGGAATCTTCACTAATACTTAAGCTTTTCCATTCTGCAATTATTTTTTCTAATACAAAGGAAGATATAGTGTTGTATGGTGTCAATTCCTTTGCCCTGGAATGAATACAAATAGTAAATTTTCTTCAGGTGGAAAAATTAGAAAAATTATCTTATTTCTTCATTATTATTTCCTCTCAGCAGTTATCAGCAATACTTAAAGAAAGCAGAGATTGCAACACTGCTTTTAGTGATGAATATCACTGTAGAATAGCAGGCAACAATTTCAGATGTTAGAACTGATGTTCACAGAAGAATAATTGCATATAAATAAATTAAAAATGGTAAGACTGCTTTCAGTTAGTCAATTGAGATAAAAATAGGAAAAGAGCTGCAGATTATCCATACTGATATGTTTACTAATAAAACATGTCTCATTTAAAAAGTGAAATTAGTTCACTTCTGCCTAACCTGCACTTTGCCACTCCTAGGAAGAAGACTAGGAATGTTGCAAAGGTGACTTAAGTAACTCATACCATTGTTTGGTACAAAGGCTGCCTTCTTACATTTCTCCCCCCACAACACAGGGTGCGATCTCCAGTCCTTCCATAGTCCCTTCACTCCAGCCCTGGCCACTCAATCTACTCATTCAGGCAAATGTAAAATTCCTTCATAAGTCAGTTAAACTCAGCAAAACCTCAGAAAACTAACCCAATTTCCTGCTGTCTTACTCAGTATTTCAGGGTTGAACAGCTGCCAGAGCTGGCACGAGATCCATGACGAGAGTGTATAGCCACAGGAAAGAGATGGTCTTTCCTTACTTTGGCAGCTCTGAAGTATTAATTTACTTTATTGCATCTCCCCAAACCAAACCACCTAGATTTTCTGGGAAATGGTGTGAGGGGAACGAGAACTGGCAGTTCCTCCTGTGATCAGCCAGGAGTTGTGTGTGCTGACTTACCCAACTGAAGTCAGGGAAAATGGGCTGACATATTTAAACCCTGCACTTCTTACTGACCTCAGACCCAAGGGAATTCTACAATGGGATGTAATGCAGATTTCTGGATGTTTAAAAATTATAAAGATGAAATTGTAGAAGCAAAATCAGAAAGACTGAATAATAAGATAAAACTTGAAAGGAATTTTGTTTAGGATAAATCATCTCTGAGGGATGCTACCAAAAAAAGGCAGAGCAAGCAAAGAATTATTCTACTGTCCATCAAATTCAGTAGGTTTTTGACAGATAACACAGAGAAGGATAAATTGTTCAAAAACCTCTTGTATCTGACCTCTGTTAAAAGGTTAGCTGCAGCGCAGCAGACACTGTTAACCAGTGAAGAACGTAAAAGCTCCCCTTCTGGTAATGAACCACTCACTCATTGGCTGGGCTTGATGAAATACTGAGATGCTTAAAGAACTAATCAATGTAGTCTCAGCCTTTTTGTGCTTATCTTTGAGAACTTACAGAGTACAGGGAGCAGAGTGCATCACTAGAAAAGACAATAGCAGTCCTTTCTTTGGAGGGAAAACAGCAGGACCTGAGAAATATTGAATGGTAAGCCTAGCTTCAGCTCCTGAAAAAGTACTAAAGCAAACCTACTGTTTATTTGCAAGCTAAAATTTATTAGGAAAATGAACAACAAACATTTCCATGAGGTGACTTTTTCTAGAACAAATTGTATCAAACCAATCTAATTTCTCACTTTGAAAAACTATAAATCTTTGATGTCAGATAGGAAATGGCAAATATCAGTTATTTTAATTTTAACATCTTTAATGCTTCTCTTATTCTCATACTAGACTTCCTTTCTGTAGATCTTTAAGAAAGGATTGAACGCTTCACTGTCAGAGATGTTTAAAGTACAGCTGATCCAGTGGAAAGCAGCTGGTGAAATCCAGTCCAGCTTGTCTGCATCTCTGATAAGTTAAAAGAGAGATTCAACTACACTTTTACTATTCACAACAATATAGGAAATAGTATCAATAATTAGGCCTTGAATGAAGGTCAGCTTGGATGCATTTGAAAGACATTTAATAAAACTCTTAAAGATGCTTGCAGGTTCTGAGGACTTTCTTTATGCCACCTGTATAGGCAAATTAATGTAATAATGTGTCAATCACTGTTTTAATCTCCAGAATGCTTATAATTTTGAATCTTAGTTTATGTAGTATGGATAAAAAATCAGTCAGTATAAACTTAATTAACAATATCATAGTGCCTCCAGACAAGATCTGGTGAAAATCAACTGCAGTGCCAAACATAAACTTACTGAGAAAAAATTACATAATCTGTTACCTACGTTAAAGATTTTCTCTGTGCCTGAGGTATTCTTTCCATCCAGTTTGGTTTCATTCTTTCAAGATGCTTAAGATGTTTATAGCTGCAAACATACATGATTTCTGAGACCAACCTTTACTTTTCAATGTTGCTCAACATAAAAGTTTCATTTGATAACAATGAACTATTTAATTTGACAGGACTTTAAGAATGATTTACACTTAATATAAAGGGAGGGAAACAGCTTGTCAGAGACATGGAAATGTTAGGAAGCTTAGTAAAGCAGTGCATGGCTTGGATGTCCAGAGCACCATAAAGTCTACCTTCATCTCCAGAGTAATGCAAATTACTAGGATACATAGAAGGAGAAAATGGAACAAGTGTTCTTACAAATGACAGCTTGTTGCTGAGCTGTCTTTTGCCACTTAGCTCACAAAAATGTAAAATGTTCAAAGGCATCAGTTCCTTTTCAGGATACATAAATCATCAGGCATCAGCATTTCCACTTCCAAGGCTGAGGATTCCTTTTTCAAAATCTAGCCTGTACATTTAGAAATATTCATATTTTTACTTTTGCCTACATTAATTATCTACCTTGGGTGTGACTCAGGAAAAATATTTAGGACTCTGTTTCTTATATGCGGAGAGAGATAGGCATTTCCCTTTGTCTCATTTCTTGGGCAGAGAGTGCACAAGGATAGCAGTTTTATCAGATAGGACTGTATTGACACTATCTGTTTATCAGTGACAGTGACCCTGCTATATTAAAATTTTTAAAACCTGTTCTTGGCACATGACTAGTGTTGCTGAGCAAGCTTGTTTAGAGTAAACATTTAATGAGACCCTTATTAAACAGTGACAATGGAAGCTCTCAGCATGCAACTGTAGGGGACCTGTGGATTCAAGGATGATTCTGGATGTCTGCCCTGGGATTTCTGATGGCATATCAGATGAGGAAGGGTCCATCAGGAAATCTTTGCAGTCTTGCAATCACATGCAGAATATCATTTCAATGAGTGTCGATGGGAGGGTGAATGGAGGAAGCCAAGGGAGAGGGTGGAGGGCGTAACTGTTGCATGGCTTCAATGTGTGTGTCACTGCCAGCAGCATTTCACATGGCAGCAGTGAGATCAGTGACACTGACTGTGCATCAGAGCATAAAAAACATGACCCTTTCTTCCCTGCCTTGCATGTTCCTGCTTCTTAAGTTAGTGGGAAGAGAACCAGCGCCTCAGGTAGGGCAGATGCAGGTTGACCTCTGGTCTGTTTGTCTGACATTTGGTCATGTTGTCATCAGCATAATTCTCACACTGTAATTTTATTTATTTTATTAAACTAAACAGATATGAGTCTAAAGAAGTGAAAGCTATATCTGCCATTCCTTCCCAGGTAAAAATTGCACCTCTTGGTGTACAGAAGGATAAAAAACCTTCCAAAATATTGGCATGATGTTAACAGGGGAGTTGAGTTCGTCATTCAAAAGGTAGAGATTCTCAACACGTTCTTCATGTGTCTTNATCTCCCCAAACCAAACCACCTAGATTTTCTGGGAAATGGTGTGAGGGGAACGAGAACTGGCAGTTCCTCCTGTGATCAGCCAGGAGTTGTGTGTGCTGACTTACCCAACTGAAGTCAGGGAAAATGGGCTGACATATTTAAACCCTGCACTTCTTACTGACCTCAGACCCAAGGGAATTCTACAATGGGATGTAATGCAGATTTCTGGATGTTTAAAAATTATAAAGATGAAATTGTAGAAGCAAAATCAGAAAGACTGAATAATAAGATAAAACTTGAAAGGAATTTTGTTTAGGATAAATCATCTCTGAGGGATGCTACCAAAAAAAGGCAGAGCAAGCAAAGAATTATTCTACTGTCCATCAAATTCAGTAGGTTTTTGACAGATAACACAGAGAAGGATAAATTGTTCAAAAACCTCTTGTATCTGACCTCTGTTAAAAGGTTAGCTGCAGCGCAGCAGACACTGTTAACCAGTGAAGAACGTAAAAGCTCCCCTTCTGGTAATGAACCACTCACTCATTGGCTGGGCTTGATGAAATACTGAGATGCTTAAAGAACTAATCAATGTAGTCTCAGCCTTTTTGTGCTTATCTTTGAGAACTTACAGAGTACAGGGAGCAGAGTGCATCACTAGAAAAGACAATAGCAGTCCTTTCTTTGGAGGGAAAACAGCAGGACCTGAGAAANATAAAATTCTTGTCTCTTAGCCTAAAGTCTTATCCACCCCACTCAGGCCACACCTGTGGGCCCTGGTGCACAACACGGATGTGGATAGGCTGGAGAGGCCCCAGTAAGGCAATCACAGGGCTGGGAAGCCTGGCATGCGAGGAATGGCTGAGGGAGATGAGTTTGTTCAGCCTGCAGAAAGGAAAGCTTGGGGGAGGCCTTATCCCAATGTTACAGTATTTGAAGGGTGGCTATCCTTAAATATTGTAACATGAGGATAAGGCCTCCCCCAAGAGAAGATGGAGACTCACATTTTTCAAGGAGTCACATGGAGAAGAGGAGGGGTAATGGGTACAAATTACTTCTGGAGAGATTCGAATTGGACAAAAGAGGAAAAATGTTTGCAGTGAGAACTGGCCATTGAAACAATCTTCCCAGAGAAATGGTAGTTTCACTAGATCTGAGATTAACTATGTAGAATTGTATAAAAAATGGAAGCAGCAAATAGTGAAAGCTATACAATTGTGTGTGTGAAGAACGATAGTGGTGACAGAGGAAGGGTGGGGAGAAGACAGAGGAAGTGATGTGACTATTTCTAATAGTATGTGCATTTAATGGAAGGGACTTTCAATGAAATAATCCAAGAAATTTCCTGCCTGACTTCAGAATCACTGAAATGGAGCTGTATACTTGTATTTCAGAGATCATGGCCTGAATTCTTGCTTAGGCTGCTCTAAGTCCATTAGTAAAGACAGAAGGCACTCCTTTTAATCCTGCCTTCTTATATAGGGACTGTGTACAGGAAAAGCGTATGGGGTTACTATAGTGTGAAAGCAGAACATGTTTTAGTTGAGATTTTGTTTCCTGAAAGAGAATGCTATTCTGAAGGGTTTGGGTTTTTTGGGAGGAGTTGCTTGTTTGTTTGGGGGTTTTTCTTTTGTTTTTGTCTTGTTGGGTTTCTGCTTTTTTTGTATTTTTTTGTTTCTTGACAACTGATAGTGAGATAAGAAAAGCATCAAGAAATGTCAGGAATTCAAATAATAGGAAACATCTCTCATGGTTTTTTTGTTTCTATTCTCTTCTCCCTAGAGCATGCAATTTCTTTTCACTTTCAATGAATAATTAGAAAATAGAAGACAACTCAAGTGCTGTCTTTGGAAAGCAAGTGGAACAGGAACCACACTTATTTATCATTATCAAGGCTTGATATGACTCTGTTGTCTGTGTAGTTAAAAAAACTCAAAACAATGCAACATTTTACTTGTTTAAAATAATGCAGAAGACATCCGCATGTTTATTGTAACACCCTGAGGTAAGTCCTCCTATGACTAGCTGCAGATCAACTGGAAAAGCATTGATTTATCTGAATGGCAAAGAGAGTTAAAGGAATGTCTATCATTGGAGAAAAATATACTGTGAAAATACGGCAGTAAGTAATAGCTGCATGTGAGTTTCAAGGCTCTTTAAGCATTCACATACTTTTAAACACAAATAAGAGACAGTGTCAATACATACCCTGGAACTGTGCTTTGCTGTTGGAAGATGACTGCAATATTTAGCTATTCCTTTTTATGAAAAATGTTTTTATAAAGACTTTTACAAAGACTTTTGAGACTTTATAAACCCATCTTCCAAAGCTGAATTTAATGATGAAAATGTTAGTAAATAGGAGTATGAAATATGTTGTTTTGGTGAAAGGAAAAGCAAAGTACACATGATCAGAGGAAATGCTTCAGTTGCTGAATACCAGCCATAAAGGTCCAAAAAGAGAAAGCACTATATAGCAATCTAACATGCTGATTTTAAAAATTGCAAATTTTTACTCACAATACTCATAATACTCAGTACTCACACAACTATATCTCCATATTACTTACAGAAGAAAAAGTATTACATATATGCTTGTTTTGGCATTTCAAGTGAAAGGAAACACAGAAATACTTGTATCTGATTTTCCCATGGATATATGCTATGCACATGAAATAATTAATCCCACAGATATTGGGTTGAAGAGAGTACAAAATACACTCTGCAGAATTGTCTGTATGTCTTTTATTCAGTAGTTTTTTCCTATCTTTTCTGGTTGCCTGATCTTTCTGAATAATTTTTCATCCTCTGTGATTTTACTAGACTTTGAAAATGTAGATTGTGATAGAGTGACAGTCTGTATTTTCCTTATTAAGCAAAATCAAAACTATGATTTCAGTGTACAAAAGAACTTACAAATGAAAGCTGACTTGCCTTTGTATTGCAAAGAAATGTACTTCACCCTCTTACCATTTTTTCCTTAATTTATTTAATGAATAGGACAGGAACAAGAGCATCGGTGTTTTTCACTACTTTAAATTTGCTCAACCTGCAGTGCCTCCAAAATATAGAAACAATACCTGTTTGTTGTTTCAGCTTGCTATGTCAGCAGAGCTCAGCTGGGCCTCCACCTTCCCAGGAGAATTCTCTTGGTCCTTGGTACTTTAGAAACACTTATTGAGTGAAGTTTGATTTCACCACATGGAGAGAAGCCATAGGAAAAATTAACGTGGTCTAAGGCACATCAAAATTTCAGCATATGTTCTGTTAGTCAGATTCCCTCTGGGCTGACATAACAGTACATGGTTGTTCAACGGTTCCTTAATTGAGCAGAAAATAGCACAGTCATATCTATTAGCTGGAGGCTGAAGGCAAAGAAATTCACACTGGGAAAAAGCTAACATTTGTAGAGGAATACATAGCTAAATATTGAAATGCTTCACTGAGGGATGTGATGAAGTCTGCCAGCCCCTTTACATCAAGGCCACACAATGCTGAGGTTCTGATGCAATTCTGATCATAATGTTTTACTTTAAGCTCTGTGAATCTACAGAATTAAGTACATGGTGATTGTTAATTACATATAAGCAAACATATTTAGGAAATTAACAGATTTATTTTTAATATTCTCTAAAGCACTTGAAAGGACTATAATTTGTAAGACTTGTATGGATAAAAAAAGTCAGTTCCTAAGTTAACTACAAGTTCTTAACCAGATATTCGAGAATTTATTTATATTTTGTCTTGTCATGAAAAATATCAGAGGCTGGTTAATTCAATATTAAATTATGTGTAGCATTTACACATCCCTACTTTTGATTTGTTGTTGTTTCTTATGAAAATCAATGTATCTCTTTACTATTACAATTAACAGTGTTTGCAGCTGAGCTTATTGAATTGTCACACTCCTCTTTTGTGAGCACCTTTCTGTTGAGAAGATACCAAAAAACTTGATGCTTTCACAGCAGAAGTGTCAGTGAGGCCTGACTGCCTGAGGGAAAAAAGGGATATAAAACTTACGGTAACTTCCCAGACTGATCTTATGCTGAGTGAAGTCCACAAGAAGACTCCTTCTGATTTCAACAGGCTTCAAAGAACACAAGATCTGTCTTCTTCACCTGAAACTTTCATGAAAACCTGAGCACTAAAGCTAATAGCACAAAGTTAAAACACTTGATCCTGCTCCTCCAGTGCTGCTCTTAACTTAAAACAACTTAAAGCTTTTAGCACGAGGGCTACCAAAATGGATGCTTCAGGAGCAGATGAGACTGTGCCCATGGAAACAGCTGAAAAAATGTGAAAAATAAGAAAAATGCTTTTTCTCTCTAAGTGAAGTCAGCATCCATAACAGTTCCTTCAGGCAGTTACTTGCACTCACCCAATGCCCTCCCAGCAGATGTCTTTTCAGCGTTAGGAGACCAGAGACCCTCCCTACTTTTCCAGCCTGGGCTGAAAACACAGCAGCTTATCATTTGCGTATAGGTAACACCTATCAAAATACCCCAAGCACTGCTCAGAATGTTAATAGAGCCTTGAGCAACACCAGTGCTGGCCCTTTTTGAAAGTGAAATAAGACATATCCTTTTCTGATTACGTGAATGCAGTATAAGCTGTGTTATGAAATAATTAGCTGAAGTTTCCTAGACTTCACAGGGCACAGTTGGGAAGAAAAAAGCTGTGGTTAGCTTAAGTTTCCAAATATCTGCAAGACATTCCTTTTCCACTGGAAATTTCTGCCAAGATAGGATCTGGTGAGTTTCTGGTTAAAAAAAATATTATCAACAATAGTTTCAGCTCATTATAAGGAAATTGATTATAGGAATGGTACTATGTAAACTATAGCTCTACTCAAATAAGAAAGCAATTATTCCTAATAAGGAAATAACATATTAGGGCTAGGAAAATGGAGAAAAAGATTATAAAAGAGCTCTATTTGGCTTGTATATTGAGTTTATATACTTCAGAGGAAGATAAGACTAAGACAGGAAAAGTTAATGTTACACAGATAAAGTGAGATCTTAAAAGTACAAATAACATAGAAGGTACTGAAAAAATGAACTAAATTATCAGCAGAAATCAGAATAATCTGCTTCACACTCTTGATGATCTGCCCTAATGTTTCACTTACTAATTAATATTAATGAAGATGTTTATTTGTAGTCACTTGCAGCTTTTTGTTTTGTTGGGTGTTCTGTTTTTTTCAGTTTGGATTTGGTTATTTTGTATTTGTTTGTTTTTTTTTTTCTTTGGACATGCATCACCTTTAAAGCCATCAGTGATTTTTTGTCTGTCTGGACAATAAGGCTAGATTAGGGAACCTGTCACTAAGTAAGAAAGGATGAAAGTTAGGATTCAAAGAGCAACTGAAGAAATTAGATGGGAAGAAAAAGGCATTGTACTTTCAGAAACACCACCTCAGAGAAAGGAGTACACAGCTTTTGTGACAAAGGCTAACAGATTTTGATTAAATTATTTTCCAGATCATGTAGTGCATAATAATTAAAGATTTACCAATAAAGAAATATAACTTTTATCTGAAGAGTTATTTTTAAATGTTTAAAAGTTCTTTCAGGCAGAGAGATTTAAGTGATTCTGCTGATTTCTTATCACCAAGTCTCTCTAATATTGTGCTTTTGTACAGTGTGGTTTTATCATGAGGGCTGAGATTCTGACTGGACAAGGAAAACTAAGACCTCTGGTAATTACCAAGAACTTTCTGAATGTTTGTTTCTTTGTGTGGATCCAATAGTTGGCATAACTTCTGACTTGAATAAATGCCAGGGAAAAAAGAAAGCTGGTACTGAAATAAAGAAATTCAGGGTTTTAAAAATAGATTTTTTTTTTCTTGTTTGGGGACAGTATATATTACCCTTTATCACTAACTTATTTTGGAGAAGGAACAGATGGTTAGGAACCAGCTTCTCCCCAGATGTGCTGAAGAAGGCAGAGCACTTTCCTTCAGTATGGATGAGAAGGTCCATACCTGCTTTTCTCTGCTGGTCATGAGGTGTCTTTTTGCTGCTTTTTGTTCTCATTGGGATGCATCAGTCTCCACATGTAGTTCTTCATGACAAGTACTGCAGCAACCTCTTTTTGTATTGCCAGAGTTACCATTCCACTCCAGAACATCCCTGGTACAAATTCAAGCATATAATCTGGATTTTCTAGTATGACCACATTTATATGAGCTATTATTTAAAAATTCATCTCTTTTTAAAACAAAATGCATGAATTACAACATTACTTTAAAAACCAAGAAGAGAAGGTATTTTCTCGACCAGGAGTGGTCAATTTTTGAAGTTCTCTGCAAAGTTACAGTCAGTTCCATTTCTTCAACATAGAGATCAAGTCTTTTTAAAGGGGTGTCACTGGCATCTGATTATGAA
>WBNQ01045937.1:0-11020 GCA_013401375.1 Spizella passerina
TATGCCACGACAAAGCAAATCCATGGGAATCTGGGGGCTATAATGGAGTGTAAACCAAACAGCAGCCAGACGTATGCAGAGCAAGAGCAGGAAGCAAGAGTCACCAAAACCACCCCAAAGCATCACAAAATCATTAAGGCTGGAAAAGATCTCTTAGATCATTGAGTCAAACCTGTTGCAGTGGTTGCATTTACTACTTTGTTACCCACAGTGCACAAAGCCAGTGTGAGACCAGGGCTGCAAATGCAGCGGACTATTGTCAGGCCTTTTAAAAGCAGTTGCTGCCGCATTTAGGTGTATCTCATAAACCTGGTTGAAATTCCTCCCCATTCTGCAAATGCTTGATTACAATGAGGAATTATGGACCTCTGTGTTCAGTAGCAAGGCATACTGGTCTGAAAAATCAGATGTGAAAGTCTGCAGAGGCTGGAACTTTCATTTATTTTCCTCAAATTTGGTCTCAATTTCAAAATGAAAAGTTTTTAGACAGTAGTGACCACTCTACCTGCAATGACAGCCCTCACCTGGGAACACCTCCTCTGCCACATTTCTCTGGCTTAAAGGACAAGCAGGTCACCCTTCAGCTGTGTGAAGTATCATTGATCTTGGTCTTTGGGCTACAGGCTGAACTGCAGCCTCAAGTTGCAGATAAAGCCATCAGCATGGTACTTAGCCTAGAGGAGCCCACGCCAGCCAGGACCTTTTAGCACAGCAGCAGTACAAATGTTAATAATAAATCAGGGAATGGTTGAGAGATTTGCCCTAAAAGGAAATCTCCCAGCTCTATTCTTTCCAGCTATGTTGTTTCTGGGAGGTTGCTGTGCTGTTTTCCTACCAAATAAAAGGACCATTTTTTCCCCTCAATGTGAGATGCCAAGTCTTGAGGTCCCACTGCTCTGAATAATTAAGAACAGAAAGTCCTTTCCTACAATGTGACTTAGGCCTTGTGATCCGTTATGGTCTTCTGATTTCTGATTCTGACTTAAAATGACCAGATCTTGAATTCAAGATGAGGCTGAATAAGTAGTTACTCATACACGCAACCTGATTTCATCAAATGGAGCTAGCTGAGCATGACTGCTTAGCTGCTGGCGTAAAGAGCTCATGACCTGCCTGCAATGACCGTATGGTCATTTTTAGCAACAGTACATTTTACTTCCTTTTCAGATTTAGGGCAAGTATGTTCCTGGACACAGGAAAGAAGCACAGTATCCAAGATTCCATGTGAAAAAGAGGAACTGACTAACTGAACAAAAAGTGGGGCAAGAGTCCTCAGCTGAGCATGTCAAGCCCATGAATCAAGATGTATTATTATCTTTTGGTGGGTTTTTTTTAGCCAGCGTGCTAAACCTGTGATTCAAGTGGGTCTTAGGAGGCAGCAAAGGGCAGTCTGACCTCTTGTAGCCCTTGAGGGATGCCACTGTGATTTTTCCAAAGCATCAGGTGTTTGTTTATTCCAGAGGACTGGCAAAATACAAACTCCGGATTAGAGCTGCCATCCTTGAGCAATTGCTACTGAATTGGTAAAAGCTTTGCTTCAATAACACCTGGATGCAAACCAAAGATGGTCTCAGAGTCTGACCATGGAGGTCTTACCTATAATTCTTCCTGTTCTCAGTTGAAAACTTTGTTTTGTGGCTGTTTTCCTGCCTGTAGTTTTGCTGTTGTGTAGTTCTGTGTTTCAGCCCAGAAATGGCAGCTTTTACTAGCAGCTGAAATACCTCATGTGTTACCTCATGTGTTACCTCATCGGTTAAAGAGGTGTTAGATAATGATACTTAGTCAGTTAAAGAGCAATCCAGGACTCTTCAGATTTCATATGAGGACATATTTGTAGATGTTAAGGCTGTTGAACAATCTTACATTTGTGGCCCTAATTTGATTACAGAGTTATGAACAATCAGAAAGTATGGAAGGTAACATAAGCATTGTGCAGAGCCCTGAGAGAGGCTGGAAGGCAACCTGACAGAGACAAAACTAGTAACAGAGGTATCTGGGAATTACTTGGTAGAAATCTCCCCTATTATCAAATTTCCCAGTGGCCTCCACAACCAGTAGAAATCTATCTATAGAAAAGCTTATGGACAGCTGCCAGTAGATGATGCCTGAAAATCAGGAATGAGACAGCTGGTGCTTGACCTTGCTTTACTTGATCCTGATTTATAAAAAAAGCTGGAAATCTCAGGGCTCCCATGACTCCAGTGGGAATCACCCTTTCCAGCCCTGTGGAACAGCCTTCTCAGAAGATCTATAAGCCACAAGTGAAATTTTCCATGTCCTCTGGATACTTCCCCCTTGAATCATACCCCCAAAGGGAGTTTCAAAGATGTTCATTGATGGTGATTGATTTTTTTTCCAAAACTGACACTGGAGTCCTAGAATAGGCCACACAATTGCAGCCTGAGAAAATCTAACAACTATGCAACAGATCCAGAAAATTGCACAGCATGACTTAAAAACTCTTAGCACATTGCCTGAGTGGCACAAGGATTTTCAGAGATGTGTTGATAATTAAAATAAACCTGGCACATTGACTAAAACTCGCAGGAAAAAGAGTGAGTTATATAAGAACCCCCCAAACCTTTAATCCAGAGATAAAAACAAAACAAAAAAAATTCTACCTCTTTTCTGTCTTTGTCCTCTGCTGCTATGGCCTGTTCCTCAACCTAGCAAATGTAGCTCAGAAAAATTTAACACTTCACACTAATTTCCAGAATTCCGGGGTCTCCCAGTAGAGGGAAGTATTGTTTCATTTCCTTTGACTTTGAAAGGTTTGCCAGGGGAAATAAGGCAAAAGTACAGAGAGATCAATAATATACAAAGAAGGAGATGGAAATGATCACTTAGACCTTAGTCTTGCAGGTACACGCCTCCTTGCATAAGCAGGAACTCAAAATAAATGAATGCGTAAAAGCTGCAGGATCAGGCTCTACATCATTTAATATTCATGTGAAATACACAGAAACCGTACCAAAGAAAGTCCTGCAATGGAAGCTAAAAGTGCAAATTCATTTTTTCCCTGCTATTATCTGTGCTTTCCTAGATGATAGTCTGTAGCCTAAGCTTTTGCATGTTTCCTTACTGCTGTTATGTCTGTCAGCTCTAATTATCCAGGGGAAAGTGGGGATGAAATATCTGAGTCATAGAGATACCATGGCTTCCCAAGGCAGCTCTGCAAACAGCCAGCTTGAATTTCTGCATGATGTTGCCAGGTGAAATCATTCAGGGAGGTCTTCCCAATGATAGTGTGCTGTCCCATGGGCATTGGAAGCTGGCTGAGGTGGGCTCAGGGTCATTGCTCCTGAGCTCCTGGAGCAGGAAGCTGGAGGGAGTCAGGCATGGAGCCTGCTCAGTGTACCAGCTCCTGGTGCTGTGCTCTGGAGCTGTGGATGTGATGCTTCCAGCTGGCTCAGTGGGAACAGAGCTGTGCCCAAACCAAATAAAACTGATTTGGGTGCCTCAACCATACTAAAAATATTAGGATCAGAGTATAAACTCTGACAGGCATCCTTAATTATTCACACACTCCCCCTGTGCTAATTAACTCTCCTGCAGACCAAGATAGACAGGGACAATTTGGAGAGCATGGGCTGGAGGCAGAATGGACATAGTCGTCCTAGTCTGGGTTAAAAGTAAATTTGCCCATATGGACATGATCTACGTGGTGTGCAGAGAGCCACACTGCCTGAGTAGAGACAGCTTTGTTCTTTCTGTCCTGTGAGGTGTTATCTGCAGAGGGATTAAATTGCTGGCTGGTGAGGAGAGCAGATGGAATAGATCAGGTTGCAGAGCCTTTCTTCTCCTCAGCCTGACCGTACCTTACGTAGCTTTACTTTTTCAGGTGCTGGTATCAGTGTGAGCTCCAGCACCATGAACTGCAGCACTGGCTTGGTGCCCTGGGTAATCATCAAGGGCTGAACTGTTCAGGGGTCCCTTCTCCTGCTGCCCCATCCACATGCCTCTTAGAATCCCCTCCAAACTTACCCTTGATGCACCTCATGGGAAGTCTCAGAGGTGACTGAGTGAATCCTCTTTCCTGTGCAATAAATGAGATGATCCTGCCATAGTGTTAATAATTTCTCCCAGCATTTTAGGTCCTGTGATGAATCTAGCCTTGGTTCCTTAGCAGTTCAGTGCTATTTGCAAAATTTCTTTTTCCAGCCAACACAGTGCTGCCATTTTCCCGGTAAAGACAAAGACAGGATTTTTGTGCACTTGAATATGATTGCCTCATGCTTTGTTATCTTTCCTACTACTCATGGCAGCAGTAATTAAAGCTATAATGACTGAAACTTTGTACTTATGGACCATGCCAATTATGTTTCCTTCCTACCCATAAATACCATCTAAAGTTGTTCTTCCTTATTTCTTTTTTCTTGAAATCAATGAGATCTCTCTTCCCTCTATAGAGTCAAGACAGATGCACTCTCTCTCTCCCAGTTCAAAAGTAAATTAACCCAAGAACTTGCCTTGCATTTCCTCAGCTGTAATTGGGGAAAACACTTTTTTCCCCATCTTATTCTGGGAAATTTGTCATTTTAAAGTCAGATTTATTTCTGCGTCCCCACTTCTGCTGACTGCCTAATACCTCAGGAATCATGTGAAATTATTCTGCATGCAACAGCTTGTGGTGGCTTCCTCAAAACATGAGTCAAAGTGTTGGGCAGACAGCACTCCACTACTCTCTGCATGGTAGCATAGAGCAAATAGTGACTCTGTATGATCTGTGTCCATACTCAGCTCTTATTCAATCAATTTGAGAGTGATTTTTTAAAAGACAGGAGTGGGTATGGCAGAAAATCCTCCTCAGTTAGTTAGTGGTATTTGTGAGGATTAGTATGTCATGCTTTGCAGGAGCAAGAACCTGTTATGCTCTTTACACCAGCATGAGCAATAGGGAAACAGCAATGTAGAGATTATTCTAAAATACACATTATTCTTGTGCTAATTGTGGGTTACTGAGTTCAGAGCTATTTAACATTGCCAGAAATGTCAGAGAAATTTTCTTTCCTCATACAGAACAACAAATGCAAGCAGAAGCAGTTTTGTTGGTTAACATAGACAGATTAACTCAGAGAACAGGTATCAGTTGATTTGTTTTAGCATCAATTTTACTCATAACCTGGAAGTTAAAGGATACCAGACAGCTGCCTTCAGTGACCCTACATATGATGACAGATGAGTGTTCACTGGAGAAAGGACTTCAGCACTTTGAAATAACACTTGTCTTCTGCCATATCACTGCTCTTTACTGGAGATGCTGTCCCATGGCAGAGCCACTGGAAGGGATGTGTGAGTGCTCATCCAGGGTTTCAGAGCACAATCTGCCTGCTGGGCTCAAGTTGCTCTGGCAAGCCCTGGAGAGGATGCCTGGGCACTGCTGGGTGCAGGGCTGGGGAAGGTGATCCTGATGGACAGCACGCAGCTGTGTCTGCTGTCACTAGGTCCACTTTTCTTCCTTCTTATGGACAGATTTAGTGTCTGACTATTAGCAGTATATAAGATTTTGCTAATGCTGAAAACTCTTGTCAGAGATATGTGGCTGCATGCTTTCTCCAGGCAGAAGTGTCAGCAGAATTATCCACAGGCACCAGTCAGGGCAAGTGTCTGGCTGTTTCTGATTCCTTTGACTAAAGACTGTTGCTGGGTCTAGCATGGAAGCATGCCAGCGGGCAGTGCCAATTAGGAAAGGGCATTTAACACGAAAAAAGATCTAATCAGTGTCTAGTAAACAAAGACATCTTGCCTTGTGTCAACAATACACTGGGCACATGGCTACAGCTTCCTCCAATTGTGTGTCCTCCAATACACAGCTTTGCAGCTAGAATAGCTCCCCACATAAGCTGGTCTTAAAAATGACATTGTTTTAGGCTGAGTCTCATCAGTATGATGACAGACACTGTAAAAGAAAAGGCAAAATACAATTCCTTATATTGCATAAGTCTCAGGACTGGATTCTTGATTATTTTGCTGTTGAGTTTCACCCTTGCCTTCCTTATTTCTACCTATCATATGTAAGACTGTAACTATGGACAGAGGGCAACTGCTAAACGTTTTCTTAAAGATGGGACAAAATTTCGTCTATTACTACTACTACTACTACTACTACTACTACTTCAACTTTCATTTCTGACTGGGATCTACTTCATTGAGTTTAAAATCTATAAGAATATTGGACATAATTAAGCAGAATTCTTTGAAAGGACATGTTAATATTATCAGTAGATCAATGGAAACTGAGCGCAAATGTATAATTTCACATTCAACTCAACTCAAGTATCTGTGTGCAGAGTAAATGTAAATATAAGGTGATTTTAATCCACATATGTGAAATATTACACATTTGGTTCAGTATGTCACATGCTTGGCATATCACATTTTGTCTTCATGGTTTCAATGAAAATCAGAAAACAGTGACACACCAGAAGAAACCTCAGCAGATTATGCTGTAATTGATATTTTATACAGAAGTGACAGAGTCTATGAATTAACCACATGCTTAGTGGGTGTAGAATTGTTTTCCATTATAAGTCAATACATGGGAATCCTTAAAACAGAAGGGAAATTATTTCAGGAATATGTAGAATATGTTCCTTGCTGTTTTGGCTGCCACTTTTCTTTGGGTGCATGTGAATCTTTTTACTTGCTTTTAATGGAGCAACTTCATGCCCAGCCAATGATAGATGTATGTTGCATCAAGTCTGCATACCTTAGCAGAGATTATCTAACTTTTCAGGGCAAACAGTTAACTCCATATTTCCTAACTGATGTGCATTGTCGTAGGAAGATGATGTATTTTTATGAATACTTTTGTTTTCCTCAGTTCTGGAGGGTTTCAGTTGAATGTTTGATTTCCCACAAACTATTTCCCATCACTTGTTTCAGCCCCAAGTGACCAGTAATTCATACAATACATGGTGCGTTGGCTGCCTCCATCTCATGGGATTGTGCTTGCTCTCTCACTGGCAAGCTGAAACTTTTCATGAAGACTTGAATGAGTCCCTCGGGGTTTGGACCTTTCTGCAAATATATATTTGTGTAAGTGTTGCTATAGCAATGCGTATTATCTGTCACAGCTTGCAAGTCTCCTCAAAGCAGAAGCAATCATTCTGATGAATTCATTTGCACATCGGTGCTTTTCAGGTCATCTCCTTGCAGGAGAATTGTCATGAGCAAAGTATTTCTCTGTTCAGGAATGAGAAAAGTGAAACACATGGGGGATACTTTAGCAGATGTTATAGAAAAGTTAATATTTCCCTACTTCCTTGCCTTCTGCACTCCAATTGAAGGAGAACGGTTTTGTATCTCTTCTGAAGTGGGGCTTTTTTGAGTCCAACAGGGCAAAAGAATTGTCTTTATTATTGACTGCTGATTATAGAACAAAAAATGCTGTGCCTGGCTTCATGGTTCCAGAAGGGAATGCTCAGAATGTTTTTCAGAGCCTTTGCTCTTGGGATTTACAGATTATTGCTAGTACCCATACACTGGCTTAGTACATATTATTCAATGATGGTGAGGCATCTGGTTAATAGAAAAACCAAATATGAAATTGAAAAAAATCCCCTTTGTCAGGGAAGTAGTCTAGTTTGACTGTAGGACACTTTTCTTATTTTCATTCTAGTGATTTGGTTTGTGGTGTTTGCAGTGATAACCAATCCTAATATTCCATCAGGCTGTACTAAGTACTACAAAAAAACTTTTCACATGTGCACATGGCTGTGTCTTTCTCTGATCTGGCATTGAATCTGGAAGATGTTGACTGAGGACTGTGCGACTTAGTTGACTCCAGTATTTCAGCAAAACTTCCCTCTGCTGCATAAACAACCTACCCCTGGTGGTGGTTGTGCCTCAGAGTGGCTGGAGTACAGACTGAGGTGGTGTTAACTGCAGGCTCCCAATTTCTGAAGCTAAGGGTTGATGCCTTCGCTGCTGGTGGCGCAGTGTCTATGGGAGGGAAACAATTTCAGTCCCATCCAGAGGATAATTGTGATACTTTTTTTTTTTTACTGCAATACTGAACTTGTCCTTGTCTTTCTTTTGTACCTGAAGCCAGATAGAATATTCCCATTTTACCAAAATACATGTTCATGGCTTTGGCCATGTATATGACTTTATGTAGGAAAATGAGTCATCCCAGACTGGGTTGCCTGAGTCATCCCACTGGGAATGTGTTAGTCTGAATGCAATTCAATGTATTTCATATAGTAGTACTATTAGGTCTTGGGCATTGGAGACAATTTCAGGGAAACTTGCCTTCTGAGTAATCTGTTCTTTGATTTCTCAATAGCTTCTAGGAGCACAGCTGCTTTAATTGCCAGCTGTTTCAGCCACAGATTGTGTGTACATTTGCCCAGCTTGATACAGGAGAGNCAGAATTCTTTGAAAGGACATGTTAATATTATCAGTAGATCAATGGAAACTGAGCGCAAATGTATAATTTCACATTCAACTCAACTCAAGTATCTGTGTGCAGAGTAAATGTAAATATAAGGTGATTTTAATCCACATAAGTGAAATATTGCACATTTGGTTCAGTATGTCACATGCTTGGCATATCACATTTTGTCTTCATGGTTTCAATGACAATCAGAAAACAGTGACACACCAGAAGAAACCTCAGCAGATTATGCTGTAATTGATATTTTATACAGAAGTGACAGAGTCTATGAATTAACCACATGCTTAGTGGGTGTAGAATTGTTTTCCATTATAAGTCAATACATGGGAATCCTTAAAACAGAAGGGAAATTATTTCAGGAATATGTAGAATATGTTCCTTGCTGTTTTGGCTGCCACTTTTCTTTGGGTGCATGTGAATCTTTTTACTTGCTTTTAATGGAGCAACTTCATGCCCAGCCAATGATAGATGTATGTTGCATCAAGTCTGCATACCTTAGCAGAGATTATCTAACTTTTCAGGGCAAACAGTTAACTCCATATTTCCTAACTGATGTGCATTGTCATAGGAAGATGATGTATTTTTATGAATACTTTTGTTTTCCTCAGTTCTGGAGGGTTTCAGTTGAATGTTTGATTTCCCACAAACTATTTCCCATCACTTGTTTCAGCCCCAAGTGACCAGTAATTCATACAATACATGGTGCGTTGGCTGCCTCCATCTCATGGGATTGTGCTTGCTCTCTCACTGGCAAGCTGAAACTTTTCATGAAGACTTGAATGAGTCCCTCGGGGTTTGGACCTTTCTGCAAATATATATTTGTGTAAGTGTTGCTATAGCAATGCGTATTATCTGTCACAGCTTGCAAGTCTCCTCAAAGCAGAAGCAATCATTCTGATGAATTCATTTGCACATCGGTGCTTTTCAGGTCATCTCCTTGCAGGAGAATTGTCATGAGCAAAGTATTTCTCTGTTCAGGAATGAGAAAAGTGAAACACATGGGGGATACTTTAGCAGATGTTGTAGAAAAGTTAATATTTCCCTACTTCCTTGCCTTCTGCACTCCAATTGAAGGAGAACGGTTTTGTATCTCTTCTGAAGTGGGGCTTTTTTGAGTCCAACAGGGCAAAAGAATTGTCTTTATTATTGACTGCTGATTATAGAACAAAAAATGCTGTGCCTGGCTTCATGGTTCCAGAAGGGAATGCTCAGAATGTTTTTCAGAGCCTTTGCTCTTGGGATTTACAGATTATTGCTAGTACCCATACACTGGCTTAGTACATATTATTCAATGATGGTGAGGCATCTGGTTAATAGAAAAACCAAATATGAAATTGAAAAAAATCCCCTTTGTCAGGGAAGTAGTCTAGTTTGACTGTAGGACACTTTTCTTATTTTCATTCTAGTGATTTGGTTTGTGGTGTTTGCAGTGATAACCAATCCTAATATTCCATCAGGCTGTACTAAGTACTACAAAAAAACTTTTCACATGTGCACATGGCTGTGTCTTTCTCTGATCTGGCATTGAATCTGGAAGATGTTGACTGAGGACTGTGCGACTTAGTTGACTCCAGTATTTCAGCAAAACTTCCCTCTGCTGCATAAACAACCTACCCCTGGTGGTGGTTGTGCCTCAGAGTGGCTGGAGTACAGACTGAGGTGGTGTTAACTGCAGGCTCCCAATTTCTGAAGCTAAGGGTTGATGCCTTCGCTGCTGGTGGCGCAGTGTCTATGGGAGGGAAACAATTTCAGTCCCATCCAGAGGATAATTGTGATACTTTTTTTTTTTTACTGCAATACTGAACTTGTCCTTGTCTTTCTTTTGTACCTGAAGCCAGATAGAATATTCCCATTTTACCAAAATACATGTTCATGGCTTTGGCCATGTATATGACTTTATGTAGGAAAATGAGTCATCCCAGACTGGGTTGCCTGAGTCATCCCACTGGGAATGTGTTAGTCTGAATGCAATTCAATGTATTTCATATAGTAGTACTATTAGGTCTTGGGCATTGGAGACAATTTCAGGGAAACTTGCCTTCTGAGTAATCTGTTCTTTGATTTCTCAATAGCTTCTAGGAGCACAGCTGCTTTAATTGCCAGCTGTTTCAGCCACAGATTGTGTGTACATTTGCCCAGCTTGATACAGGAGAGGTTAGAAGGAGTATTCAGCGTCTGGTAGCCTCCTAATGAGCAATACCAGGAACAACTACATTTCCTGCAACAGCCTAGGGTTTGGCATCTGATTTCCTGGAGAAAATAATGGGGAAATAATTTTCTGTTGTGCTTGTATCTGCCCAGTTACTCACAGGTGTAAAAGCAGGGTAATTATTATGTTTGTTTTCTTTGAAGCTAGATTGTAAAAAGGGCTATTTGTCATTTTGCAGAAGGTTTATAAGAATAAATTTGGAGTGCAAAATAATTATTAAGAGCAAAGGGGTAAATTAAGACAGCTCAGGCACCACCAGAAGATTTACATCAGTTCATTGCAGCTTCTAGATAGATGTAAGTTATATAACTCTGTAACTGAAGAAGGGAAACAGGTGGCTCCTAACCCCTGAAACAGGGCTTTGAGAATGTAAGTAGGGCACCTATTTCTGCCCACTAGAGATATATTAGGCT
>WBNQ01045939.1:0-14509 GCA_013401375.1 Spizella passerina
CCACAACATAAAACAGACATTAAACTGTCCAAAGAAGGGCCACAAGGAAGGTAAAGGGTCTGGAGAGGAAGGTGTGACTTCACACATTGAGGTGTGACTGAGGTAAATTTATCTGTTCAGTCTGGAGACCTCATTGCAGTTACAGCTTCACCATGAAGGGAAGAGGAGGGGCAGACACTGATCTCTTCTCTGTGACAGGACCTAAGGGAATGGCCTGCAGCTGTGTCAGAGGAGGTTGGGGTTGGATATTAAAAAATGTTCTTCATCCAGAGGGTGGTTGGGCGCTGGAACCGGCTCCCCAGTAAATTGGTCACAACATCAAGCCTGAAAGAATTAAATAATCGTTTAGACAATGCTCTCAGGAGCCTGGTGTGACTCTTGGGACTGTCCTGTGAAGGGGCAGGAGTGCGACTTTGATGACTCTTGTGGGTTCCTTCCAACTCAGGATATTCTGTGATTCTATGACATAAAAAATGGTTGCAAATGGTGTTGGTTTGCAAACATTTAATCTGAGAATCAGAACATTAGTAATAGTCAAATAAATAAATGTCTGAGTAAGTCCTCTGACAGGACCAGTAGTGGGGCAAGAATAAAGATGTTGACACAGGTAGCTGGACTGGATGAGGAAGTGTCCCACAGAAACCCAGACTTACATCTCATGAACTTCTATTCCCCCAATTTTTCACCTTCCCAAAATACTGCTGAACCCAGCTTTTGAAAAGCTTAGGTCTGTTCAAAACCTTCCCAAGAAGACTTCAAGAAAATCTTCTTTCCATTCTTGTCTCAAACATCTTTCACAAGCTCTTTGTCTCTTTCAAATGACTAGATTTCCTTCTGCTGTCCTAGATTTTGCTCCTATCTAACTTGAAGGTCAGTATCTAAACCATTTCCTCAGCTGCTCTCTTATCACTGCACTGCAAATTTCCCCTCCGTACGCGTTGTACAGCCAGAGTCTCCGGTGCCTTTTTCACCCCAGGCCTGCTAGAAAGTCTCCCCTGAGATATGTCATAAGTAGAAATATGAAGTCAAAGAACCCCAGATTTTGGCAGCAACTGCTGAGAACACGCTGAAAATATGAAAATATTTTCATTCTCCAAAGGGAATACCATTTTGTGATAGGCTTGAGAAGAAGGGAAAAAAAAAAAGAAAAAGGGAGCACTAAAAATCTCTTTGCCAACAAAGAAGACAAGCTTTGTTAATCTGTTTTAACACTGAAATAGCCATAAAATTCCTAAGCCATGTTATTTCAGACTATCTTAGTTTATCTGGTTATCTGGATTTACAAAGACACCACTTCCCAAAAAGACACTGTGATTTTTAAGAAATATTAACTAGAGAAGAAAACCCATCGTCTTCATTTAAACTTTACCAAAAGTTCTACCAAGCAGTGCTGTAGAAACACAAATGTTTTCCTTCCCACTAAAACACACCACACTAAATATTTTTTCTATTTTCTCAGTCTCTAACTGAGCAGGTACTTGAAGGGAGAACCTTTGCAAGTGATGTAATAGTCAAGACCTAAGGTTTCTCCTAGCAATCTAAATCTAATTTCTGTGGACTCTTCCTCTCTTTCAAACAGGTACCATGCCATACCCTGATAGGTCTTAAAGTGTTTCATCAGAAAAAATGTTCATTAGAACAAATAGAGGCCTCAGTATTGGCTCTGGTGGTTTTTAGCCTAATTCAGAAAGGCAAAATCAGGTCCAGAGCTGGAGTAAATGTGGGAAAACTCCATGTGGAGAAATCTACACATTTTAAGTAATGAGAGCAATGAGTTAGCAGAGCAACACACCTGGGATCACAGTGGATTTTACATTCTTCCTTGCAGTTTAGGTGTCTATAGGTAGCTGTGTTACTCTCAGCAAACACTTCAACTGTTGAAACCTTTCTAAATAGTTACATTAGCAACTCTATGGCCAGTATCTCTGGTCTGTACTAAAAACATGTCTGAAAAAAAGTTCTTATAATTCTTTGCATTTATATAATAAAATTTTTATAAAAGCAAACCCAGTCTATTAAGACATTTTTGAGTAGTATTTTTACTGCAAAATGAAAAAAAAATTAGCTTTTCACTGTAAATATAGTTTAGCAACATTTAGGACAGGGTCCCAAATTCAGCTGCCTAGATAGCACAGGAAAGAAATTCCAGGGCACTGTGATAGCTGTAGAGTCAATAATTGCAACAAATTTTACCTTTTAGCTCGCAAATCCTGTGTTCTCACCCTAAAAGCAGGAGCAGAAGCTCTTGACTTTTTTTCAAATTATAAAAAGATACAGATACTCAGGCAGCTAAATTTCCATATCCTCAGTGGAAGAGTTATTAAGTGGATCTCTGCATGCTAAGCAGAGCAACTTTTATATCTGTGGGGGTCTTATATATGTTTAGAGACAGAAGAGTTGACATTTTGAAAGAAAAAGCCTTATTTAGAAAGGCAGTACCACAAAAGAAACAAAAAGCCCCAAACATTATTAATAACAAGCTAGGAACCAGCTTTGTAAAGAACCCTTGTGTGTGAGTTGTGAATAGCATTACAGCCCAGGTCCTAAACTGGTTTGTTCATTCTTATCCCCTGAGGTCCAATTAGACTTTCACAACTTGCTCAACTTGAACCCTTGAATGAAGCCCAGCTTCTAACAATAAATTCCCACTGAAATCTAGTTTAATCAGCGTGTTTTTTGAATAGTAAGCTTCTTCTACAGTATTTCTCTAGCATCAGCATACAGATGAATAAAGAATTTGTCTTTACTAGAACCTTTTTATTTTAGAGATGATAAACTTTCGTGGCTGAAAGAAGTGCCAGTTGAGCACAATGACTGCAATCGCTGGGTTTGTGGGACATCTAGTGGGAACAGAAGGTTACTGTCAGGGTTGTGCAGTTCCTCAAACATGCTGTTCAAGAAGATAACCCTGCAAGCACAACGCCATTGAGCACAATTGTGAGGAACATAAGGGTGCTTGCACCTGAGCGCCTGGGAGGAAAGTCATCTGCTGCTCTGCACCTGCTCCATCTGAGCCCGTTTTCCAGAGCACGAGTGCTTTGTGCTCTGCCACTGCAGCCTGGCAGCACAGGCACACCAAGAGAGGCATTCCCTCTTGCTGGCTGTGACCTTGCACATGGTAACGTGGTAAAAACAGTGGCAGAGGTAGAGCAGCACAGATATCAGCATGGGCCAGCAACTTTGTGTGTTATTAGAATCCTGAACAGCCTGTACGCTCCCATTGGTATTTCCCCCAGCCATAAGTCAGTAAGCCGTAGTGGGTCACTCTATAGGTTTACACAATTCAGCATTCCTCTCCCAAAACAGCCCCTGAAGAGCCACAGGTCTCAGTGTATGTTCCCTGTCTCTAGACATTCCTGGCACAGAAACGATTCTGAGCTTTCTCAGAATTTTTACATTCAAGGAACCGAATTTTTACATTCAAGGAACAAATCCTGTCTTTTAATCCACACCGCCACTCACAAACTTCTGCCAATGTTTTCCACAGTTCACAGCCCACTATGAAATACATAATTTTGATGTTAAGTCTGGCATTACCTTGTTTCATTTGACATCTCTCCGTTCTATATCATTATGAAAAGAATCACAGAATCATTTAGCAGTTTTAGTTGGAGGATACCTTTAAACGTCACCTTGTCCAACCCTCCTGCAATCAGCTGGGACATCCTCCACTAGGTCAGGTTGCTCAGAGTCCCATCCAACCTGATCTTGAATGTTTCCAAAGGTGGGACGTCCAACATATCCTATTTCAGTGCCTCACCACCTTCCTTGTAAAAAATCCTTTCTTCCTTATGTAACGTCTAAATAGACCATCCGTAGTGAAACCCCACTACCTGTAGAAATTGTCTTTGTAGAAATTGTCTTTTGCATTAGACAATGCAAAAGACAATTTATTCCCGAAGATTGGACTCTTTTTCCAGATACCTTCTCTGTGTTTGTCTGTTTAGACATCTCTCCTTTTTCTCTCTCTAACATGCCTTTCTTTGTAGGTAGCAGAATCTTTGCTCAGTTGACCTTTGAACTGATGCTGCTGCAAATCTTGGTTCATCTTTGCCACCCTTTAAAAATTTTTCTTTTTTTATTATTTCTGGTATGTCCTCTCAATGACAGCAATTCTGAGCTGCAAACAGTCATCAGGATACACTCACACCATGAATTTCTGTAGTTGCATAGTGGTATGTCCCTGTTACTTTTCCTTTCCCAGTAACTCTTTCTAATGTATGCTTAACTGTCACTGCAAAGTGAGCAGACACTTCCAAAGAAATAGGTCCCTTCCTCAGAGGTAGTAATTAGTGCTGGATCTGTCATAGTACCTGTGGTTTTTTTCCTTCCAAATGCATTTCTGCATCTTTGGTAGCATTGCATTCTACTTGGTATTGTATCTTCTAACCTACCAACAGCATGAAATCTTTCTCCTCAGCACATTTTCCTGTACGGCTCTTTCTTGGCTTTCTTGTCATGAGTAGCTTGTCGTATGTAAAATTTGCTATCTTCTTCTCCTTTTTCCGACATCATTTATGAATATGTCAGATAGCACAGTCCTCTAGGCTCCCCAGAGGACTGAGAAAACAATTTTGTTCCTACTCCGCATTTCTACCTGCAACTATTTATCAGTCTAGGAGGAACATTTAATCTCATTCTTTTATAGATTAGCAGGTTTTTTTGACACTTTTTTTGACTCATTGTTTAAAGTCTCCTGGAGATAAGCACATGCTCACATAACCAAGAGCTTCATCAAAAAGACCCAACACAATCCTGAGGTGCTACTTTCTTCCTGTACAGTCACACCCAATTCTTCTCCACTATGGCATGTCAATTCATGTCTCTACTAAATCTAATTTGCAGTGGTGCCATGGAGCCTGAATTGAGTTTCCCTAGGCTGTCTTTTTTGTCACACCCTTTTGTATCATCCCTCACAGCCAGTCACTGCCCCAGGCAAGAGCAAACCCAACAGTGCAAGGATAGAATCTCAGTTGCAACCAATTTATACATCCTGAGACTAGGATGGGGGGTATTCATGTCTGAATGCATATTTGGTGTCTCTGGTTCTTTTAAGATCCCCATCCCTTTTCTCTTAGAAATAACTTATCATTACACCAATGCCCACTGGGAATAAGCCCAGCTCAGGACATGACATTTTTCCCTAATTTAAGTAAGCTCATAAAACATAAGCTTTACCTGTTCAACACAGGTAAGGAAAAGCAATGTAAAATGAGTGAGAGCTGTTCCTGTTCCTGACCTTGGTCAATCCTCCTTTCAGTCTTGTACATCCCAGTTCTCCTCTCTCCTTTCTCCTGCCCTCAAACCTCTCTTCAAACACAATTCTTTTAGAAACAGATCAAGCTTCACTTCTGCACAATTTCTCAAGTTCCTCATAGTTGGGATGCTTGCTTGTCTTCATGAAACTGCTAATATTGGAGATAGAGCCCTGAATTTTTTTATATTGTAAAGTCAAATAAATGTAGGTGTGTAACTTCTTTCTTTCTTATTTGAGCAATAGGTCCTGCAAAGACCTCATAAAATACAGTTCATGAAGCAGGAGAGCTTACCTCATTTTTCACAATCACTGCACCAGCAAGGTTCGCTAATGTATAGCTGATGTGTTAAGATTAGGGCAGAACACTGCCTAAAAGATCAGCCTTGTATCGTGCTTTGAAGGTGACAGCATCTGGCTTTGATTGACTGCTGCAGAAATTCTGGGATGGTTTAAAGAGGCTGCCGTGACTCCAGTTATGAAAAATACTCATTTACAGGCAGCTAGGAAAAGAAGAAGAGAATAAAGCATGTTCTATCTGCCTTTTTGCCATGAGTCACAAAAAAGAAAAATTGGCTGAGAGATATATTTAAGTAGTTAATTGAGCATTGCTTGTAATAAAAGGCATTTTTAATGCTAGAAGTTAGCCATGCTACTGCTAGCAAAGGGATATTCAGAGCATGTCCTCATACATCAAATCTCTGCTATGTTGTTTATGAGCAGCAATTTGAGATCAGGATTGGATTTGCAGAGGTATGTGAATTGTAAACAGTTTGCAGAAATGGCAACCAAGATTCCAGCATGCTTACTGTAGGCCTGGAGAGTTTTGTGAGGCCTTATTGTTCTTTAAACTTAATTACCAGGTACAGTTAAATCCTAGGCCAGATTTTTATCTTACATCATGCAAGGAAGCTGAATTTGATCTTTTGGAGGCATGTCAGTCAGTTGCTGGGAATATCATATGCATGGTCAGCATCAGATATGCTCGCTTATGCTATTTCAACACTGCTGAAAGAATCTCTCCTAGAATTTTGTGTTCAGCCCGGAAATTAATTCAAATAAATACGGTGAGGTCTTTGTCTAAGGTCCTGTGTAGAGGACTCTTCTCACTAATAAAGCTTAATCAAGAAAGGAAAGTAAAAGCTCTCTTATAATACTTTGGAAGAAATTGAAACCATTTTATGCAGTGCTGCAGTATCAAAATTTGTAGACTCACAAAATACATTATTTGGGGAAGAAACAACATAATATGATCATTTCAATCACAGCAAGTGCAGGAGTTCAAACTTTCAGTTAATTGGAAGACAGCTAAGGAAAACAGGCTTCCTACTAGTGGGTTTAAATTGAAAGTGAGAAAAAGCTGAAGCCCTCATGTTAACATCACCAGACAAAGCATCCCAGGAACAAAAATGCAGGACAAAATCAACGTTTTTAGTTTTCAGGGTCCAAAGTTTTACACAAACTTGCAGTAAGTTGTAAAGATACAAGCTGCCATTTGAAAAACTTTGTGGCAGTATTCAGAATTTGATTTCCACAGTGTGCAGCTGTGGCCAGGGATTCTCTTGGTGCTTCCCCTCTCTGTAAAAGTCTACACAAGTGTGCTTGTGACAAGAATATTCAGTCGATAAATGGGGATTTGTAAGTTTAAAATAGCATCAGCCGAAATAATAGGCTAGCATCATGTAAATGTTTTTGCACTTTAAATTCTGATGTCAAGCTTTTGGCAGTTGACACAGCCAACATTTTTTCAAGCCACTTATATAATGCAGGTTAAGTACCGGACTTAGCAAAGGAAAGGAGAACGAGTTTGACAGCTGAAAATCGCTGCTCCAAGAAGTAAAAAGAGACAGGCGAGCAGGTTTAAAGCGCGGGGTGACCAGAGCCGGGGCAGGGCGGGCAGCAGGGGCGCGGGCGACACGGGGACAGGGGCGGGTGGCCGCCAGAGGGACCCTGGACCCCGCCGGACCTCTCTCCGTCCTTCACCCGCCTCATGTCAGCGCTCCCGCTGCCTGCCCTCGGCCCTTTCCTGCCCCTTTTACCTCACGGGGAGGATCTGCTTGCACCGGCTTCAAATGCCAGAGATGCTCCTTGGGGAGAGAGGTGGGAAAGCCATCCTAAAAACAAAAACAAAAACCCCCCAAAAACCCTAAAAAGAAAACAGTAGAATTGGAGAGATTCAAGAAGAGAAAAGATTTTTTTCAGATTGTATCAAGTTTCAATAAGAGAAAAGTACAAAGGTTGACACCTGAAAAAAAAAAAGTTGAAAAGAGCAACAAGTCCGAGGGCATATCGATAATGAGGGGTGAGGGAAGAGGGAGGAAGTGAAAAATGCACAACAGTAGCTGGCATAGGGTGTTGTTTTCTCTACTCTTATTAGAAACAGAGAAACAGCTAGGAGAAAATCTGAGCAGGAATGTTATTATGGAATTTTTGCAGACGAGACAAGCAGGTCAAGGGAGGTGATTCTGCCCTTCTACTCCGTCCTTGTGAGACCCCACCTGGAGGGGAGCTGCATCCAGCTTTTGGCTCTCTAGCATGAAAAAGACATGAACCTGTTGAAGAGAGTCCAGAGGAGGCCACAAAGCTGATCAGGGGCTGGAGCACAGACTGACAGGGATATTGGGGATATTCAGCCTGAGGCACGCAAGGTTCCAGAGAGAACCTTTTTGTGTTTAAACATAAAAATGATGGGGAGTACTTTTTACAGCAGATAGGACAAGGAGCAATGGTCAAACTAAAAAAGGAGAGATTTGGATTAGATATTAGGAGTAAACTGATACTCAGAGGGTGATGAAGCACTGGAACAGAGAAGCTGTGAGTGCCCCATCCCGGGAAGCATTCAAGGCCAGCCTGGACTCGGCTTTGAGCAACATGAATTGGTGAGTGGCATGGAAAGGAGCTAGGTTCAAACTAGGTGATCTTTAAGATCCATTCCAACACAAGCCATGCTCTGATTCTGAGTTAAGCTTTATGATGCATATTTTCAGCTACTCATAAAAATTTTACTGTTTGTTCTCATTTTTCTCACATTCATTGAGGAGGGGTTTTTCCTAAGAATCTGATGAATTGCTGCTACTAGATGGGAGCAATTTCCAGGTATTTTACATGAGGCTGAATAATTTCAATATGGTTTGGGGTTTGACTTCCCATGGTTGAGATTCTCATATTACCAAGATTAACCTTATTTTCATTACAAGTTCTTGGAAATGAATGGAATTGGTCCAAGTTAAAATTAGTTCGTTCAGAAACTTTGCCTTTAGATTAAAAAAAAAATAGAGTTCAGAGTTATTAGCAGAATTTTGAATATTCTGTTCTGTTGCTTTGCTTATGGAGCAATCCTGTCTGAGTCACATAATTATACTTTTTGTGGTCCAATTTCTTTTTAAATGTTATGCTAATATATAAGCCTTGCAATTCTCAGGAAAAAAATCTTAGTATTAGAGCTGAGTAATGCAGTTAGGTCTTTGGAATTTGTCAAGGTTTTCCCCCATGAATGAAGATAAAACCCAGCTTTCAAAGTTATTAACTGCCCCATTTACTTCAACAGGTAGAGTCTGAAATCTGCTGTAAATACTTGACTTCATGAACTTACTTTAGTGCTTCTGCGCTTACACTGCCTCAAGTGCCAGAAACACTACCTGCCAAAGGTCTCAAGCTTTATCTCTCCTCTTTAATGTTTTAATTACTATCTACTAATACAAAAATGCCTGGACATACTTCTACAGTCAGACCAGTCTAGTGAAACTTTTGAAGGACCTACTTTAGATACAGTATTATCATCAGAGCTAAGTATAAAGATCATGCTTCATTTGAAAGCCTGCATGTAATGTTAAAGTAGTTGGTCATACTATTAGATGCTTCCTAAGTATATTTTGGATTTAACAGCTCTGGACTTCTTACATTTTTTGCAGAGATTGAAGTTGTAACAAGAACTGGAAAGGCTGTAAAACAACTGTCTTAAATATACCAGGAATGCCAATTATTCAGCATGCAATTCTTTCATTTAATACTGGCTTCTGCAATTATTTGTGGTACCCATGCAGCTGAAGTCTTTTTGAACAGAAGAAACACTGGACACAGTCTTTGCATGCATTGTCCTCCTCAGTTGTACTGCCCACTCCAGTCAGCTTCAATTTTTTCAAATGCCAATTAACAGGTGTGAGAAATGCTGCTTCTTACCCAGGGACTGATGTCTGCATAACACTGATACTATCTTGGCAATCCAGTCTGCAGCATAAATATCATGGTGTTTGAGCCCTTGGGGCCTGTGGAGTTTACAACTATGCTGTCAAGATCTCTTCGTTGGGATAGTCCTTGAAGTCCTGCCAAGTTGTAGGGGACTCTGGTGCTTTTATGTGCTCCCAAGCACAGCTCTGGCTCCAGGAGTCAACACTCTTGTCAGGCTGAATGATGGTGTGAATCTCGACTCGCGAGCTGAGATTCCAGTGGGGAGTGTGACAGTGCATGCTTGCATGATGATGCCAGAGAAGCAGGTGACACTGGCAGATAGCTGCAAGGAATAGTAACTGGGTGGCTTCTTGTTACATATCCTCAGAACTTCACAGGATGGAATTTGAGAGAGAGGAACAGTTATAAAATGAAGTTACAAAATCCGGATGTCCTGATCAATTCGAGACAGTTGTAAGGTACCTAACACTGCATGCACAGGCAAGAAGAGCATTCAGCGCTGGGTCAGGATCTGTTTGCATCATATTTTTACTAATCCAAGGATTAATCACATTGCAAGTCAATGAGCTGTTACACTCATCCAGGCTCTCCAGAGACTGCCTGGAGAGAAAAGAAGGGGTCGGTATGTCAAAATAGTGACACGAGGAGGCGCAGAGCAAGTATGTTTTCCTTGTAATAAAAACTACATGGGCCCAAAGTATTTAAACACAGCTTGTAAAGAAAAACAAGAGTTAAAAGGGCAAAGTTTTTCTCAGCCACATCCCAAAAAAAAAATTGGATCAGTTCTGAATTTGTCCTTCTGCATATACAATAAATGGAGAGAAAGAGCAGTCGTTTGTCATCTGAAGCACTTCACATTTGCTAGCTCTCAAGAATCCTGAAAGCCTTCTAAACTGACAGAACTCTTGCAACACAGGACATTTCTAACAGGTTTCTGTGCTTTACATGCATTTCTGCTGCTGTTAACCATGAATATTCAGATAGCAGCATGCCGGCTTTTCACCTGGGCCAGAATTCAAAGGCAAGATCAAACACAGCATTTAAGCAGACATATTCATTCTGCTGACAGCTGGGGCTGATTTTGTAGTTATCCTCAAGCTCTACTACCTGCCACAAAGCAAGTATAATCTTAGCTTAGCCATGGAAGATCTGCTGCATGTCAAGTGGCTGTTCCACTGTCTTGGCTTTCCAAGTATTTATCCAAGGGTACAAGCCTGTGAAGATCTTTGTGCATGCTTCCACTGGCACCAGCAGCTAGCCATGCAGTTCTAGAATGGTGAAAGAGGCTGCTGACTACTCACTGCTTCTGAAAAGCTTTTTTCTTGTAGGTCACCCCTAGAACAAGGGAAAGTATCCAGATGAGAAAAAAATCAACAACAGAAACCATATCTGAGAGACGCCATTAGTGGATATATTGTACCTTTCCCTGGGCTGACCTTCAGGGACAAATGCATTTAGATAAGTGTTTGTTTGAAAAGGCTTTTGCAGTATACAAGGCTGTTAAGTTTCACCAGTCTCTTTTAAGACTCCATGAAATAAATCCATGTTCAGGATCAGTTTTGCAATCTACTCAGTGTCCTTGACCTCCCACAGGGAAGGACTGCTCTAATGAAACACTTCTGGCAGGATTGTCCCAGCTTCAATACATGCTGAGTATCTTCTGTTCACTGAAACATGCAAAAATTTATACAAATTACATATTCAAAACAAACACTGTTTTTCCTGATAAGATTAATTTTGACCTCAATTCTGCAAGGTATTTTGTATTTACTGGAAGCCTCTGGTTGACAGGGTTGATAGTATTCAGTAGCCCTTTGTAAAAGTGAGCCCCTATGTAAAGCACCATAAGTGTTGATTTCTTAATAAATGTGAAATAAAGCAAAAATAATTCACGGGTAAAAGGGATTTCTCCATAAAGCATCAAGGAAAATTACTCAGGTAAGTTAAGCCTTTGAATGGAAATCAGTGTGGCACTACTCAAGGATAAGGAAAGTTATAGTAGGGTTGTATACAGACACTTTTAAATTCCATTTGAAGTTTTAAGAGGACAGGTTTGTGCCTAATCACATGGCTGCTAATGAAGCAGTCTCACACTGTCAGAGGAAGATGAGATGGAGGTAACCTGCAGAGGAAAAGCAGGTTGGTACTACAACCTGCTGTTCTTGTTGATGCTCACAGTAAACAGGTGGATGCTGATTGCTAAACATTGGCTTTTCCCAGTGATAACTTGATGGGTTACAGTTACAGCATACAGATTGAAAGAATATTCCCAGCACTCTGAGAGATGGAAGAATAAGTTTACAAGCTGAGAGATTTAGCTAAACCAAGATGCTCTGTGAGTTTGTGTGAACAGAAGATTTGGCTTCACAAAAATCAATGGTCATGTGGTTCTGGAGTAACAGTGGAGATGCCCACACCAAGGAGTTGCAGCTGCTTCTTTCTGCTGTCATTTGCCCTTGAGCTACCTCTATTTCTGTCCAACACAGCTCAAGAGCTTAGGTACTTACCAGGCACCAGCTTTGCTTCTACTTCTGAAGTCAACAGAAGTTTGCACTATGCTGAAACACTGGGAAGAGAGCTCTTTCCGTGAGAAAGATGTGCTTTATTGATTCTCTTCCTTTTATATGGAAAATGTTTTCAGGTTTGGTTTCCTCAAAGATGTTTGCAGAGAAATCTGTGTTGGTCCTGTAATTCCTTTTATTTCCCCTTCAGAATCTATGCATCTACTAGCATGTATTCTCTTAACTTAAGAATTCTCTAAACTTTTTCATCACTATCAGTTTGTGTCCTGCTGCATTATGCTAAATGAAACACACTGAATACAAATATAGAGAGAAAGCAAAACCAGCAACCCATTTCCAAGCACTCACACTATGGTCTCAGGTGGCTGCAACCAGCAATCTGCTCTAATCCTGTGCCTGTGTGGATCATTATCTTGAACAGACAACTGCTGCTGACGCTGTTCAGTGTGTGGAGGGGTGACTCCATGCTGATGGCAGTGGGTAAATGATACTGCCACCCACAAGCACCTGTTCTGCCCACGTGGCAGGCTGCTGGTGCAATCTGTAGAGACACGGCAGACTCCCCCAGGCACAGGACAGCGTGCCCTCTGGAACAGGGGTGTGTCTGGCTGCTCCTGGGCACACACACTCCTCTGGATCTCAGCTCAAACCTCCAGACTCTAATGCAACTCAGACTTAAAAACTTGGGCACCGCAAGCTTGGAAATGCAGAGCAAAGTCTCTACAGCAATGCAGAGGCTTCAAGGCTGAAGAAGCCGTGGCTAATCTCCATGCAGGGTCCTACTCAGGTTTTGTAAACCCTAATTCTCTTCTCAAGCTATCCCAGGACTTCAGAGGCTGCTTTAAACAATTGTTTAGATTTACTATGCTCTTGCCTGCAAGGGGATGAGAGACACAACTTGGCAAGATGAACCTGCACCTCCCTGCCTTAAGATTCCTCAGATATTCCTTCTGCAGGGAGAACTGTAAAAGCTGTTTCCTTAGACAAAGGGCACTACTATGACAATCTCACCACATAATTCCAAACGTTCCCAAAAGTAGGGAAAAATTGTTCTTAACATAAAGGCATGATCCAAAAACAGGCTACTACTGAGCTTTGTGCCTGCTACCATTGAATGCACTTCTGAATCTAAGTAAAACTTTTACATTACTGAAATGAATTCCTATAGGAAAATTTACAGGATTCTCTTCATTTAGAACTTAAATATCAGAAAAATGAGTCCTGTGCAATAGTGATTAAATTATTTGTCCAACTTCATTTTGCTCGCTATCATACTTTGCATCACCCTATCGGAAGGAAAATGAACTATATGAATTTCCAAAATGAGGAGGTATTACCTTCAGATACTTCAGGCTGTTGTCCCACCAATCCCAGAGACAAGGATGCAGGTTTTCTATGGCCATAGGTGAGATGAGGATAGGGATAGGCTTAGGAAAGCTGAAGGTAAATGTGAATGCAGAGAGAAGAAGCTAAGGACATAAGGAAGTTACTGAAATTGTGGTTTGCAAAAGGGAAGCAAAGTACTTTGTTATGTCTTTGATTTAGGAACTATTGCTAAAGTTTCATATGCTGCCCTTCACCAAAAACTCTTTTTATTCATCGGTGTCTGAGCCTCTGTAGGACGGTACTAACACATTGGGAGGATCTTATTTCTGGAATCACAGTGGCTGACGTTACATCCTCAGTGCAGGTGTGCAATGTGCTCCTTTAGATCTCTGCAATTCAGTCTGGCCTGATTCTCAGCTCACCAGAACACTGCCTTCCATTAAGAGTCAGAGCAAATCCAAAATTTAACTGCTCCTATGACTGAGATAGGATTAGGAGATTTTTCTGGACTAAAAATTTAATTCTGAAAATAATCAAGCAACCATAGGCTCTGTGATCTTTGGGCCATACCAGCTGTTATAGGACTCCACAGAAGAATGGTCAGCTGATGGATGATTAAGAGCTGGCTTTAGGCTACCAGGACAGGGAACAGCTACTTTCTCTTTGCCAAGAAAAAAATCTGCCCTAGTCCAACCACACATAGCTGCCAACACAAAGAAATTCCCTTGCTTTCAAAGCCAGGTGATGTCTGGCACTGTCAGAGTGGAGTTGATATCCACATCATCTGCTCACTAAGCCTATTTCCATGGACGGCTAATGAAGAATAGGACTGCAGTATAAATCACACACTACCTTAATAATGATATTCCCTGCCTGGACCAGCCCTCTGCTGAAATGGATGCCTTGCTGCAGTCAGCCTCAGCAGGTAGCTTTGCTAGAAAGGGTGGTCAGGTCTGGATCACCAGACTAGCTGAGTACAGAGCTGGCAAGAGCAGTCCAGTCCTCAGCTACAGGTAAGTCTAGGCAGGGATGCATGCTTAGAATGCAAGTTTAAACCCCATTCAATAGAAAATAAATAAATATATATATATACACATATACATATATATACACACACATATATATACACACACACACATATATATACATACACACATATAAGCCTGGGTTGCACTTATTGAGGGAAAATCAAACACCATATCCACAGTATTAAAAAACT
>WBNQ01045940.1:2220-13185 GCA_013401375.1 Spizella passerina
ATGTCCTTCCTGTGCTGGGGACCCCAGAGCTGGATGCAGCACTGCAGGTGGGGTCTCACCAGTGCAGAGCAAAGGGGCAGAATCCCCTCCTTCATCCTGCTGCCCATGCTCCTTTGGATGCAGCCCAGGATACAGCTGGCTTTCTGTGCTGTGAGTGCCATTGCTGGGTTGTGTCCAGCCTCTTGTCCACCTGCACTCCCAAGTCCTTCTTGGCAAGGCTGCCCTTGATCCCTTCATGCCCCAGCTGGTGTTGATACTGGAGGTTGCCCCAACCCAGGTGCAGCACCTTGCACTGGGTCTTGTTAAACCTCATTAAATCTTCATGTGCCCATTTCCTGAGCCCGTCCAGGTCCCTCTGGATGGTATCCCATCCTTCAGGTGTCATCTTTACTTTCACCATACTTAGATTAAAATCTAAGCCTAAAGCTGTTTTACAGGTGAATCTGGGTTATAAATGAGGATCATCTATTTCTTTCTTACTATGTGCTAATCATCATTTCTGATCTTAAAGGAAATTTGGAATACACACATCCTGCAAGATAAAGATGAATGAAGAGGAAGTCAAGGGGATGTATATCCTTAAGAATAGCTTATACTTCTCTACTGCCTTTCATCTCAAAAGAATCTAAAATGCCTTATAAAATATATCAATATTAGATAGCAAAGTAGGGATGGAAGTAAGGAAAATATTTTCTCCAATTCAAGTACTGGCATGACTTAGCTGAGAAAAACTATTTTTTTTCGAATCAAATACAGGACATTATGTTTAACCGCTCATTTACTGTGAAAAGTACTACCAGATCTTTACTAATGTCAACTGGCCACGAGAGCAGCTTTATAGTTCTGTTAATTGGTCTTTGTTATAGACCTGTTGAATTGGTCTTTGTTAAAGAATTTTCAGTTGAAAATCACAACAAAAATTCTGTTTCAACACAGAGAAATCCCCATTATGGACTGTGTAGAAAGCACAATGGCCTGATGAGAGCCTTTTCACATTGCAACAAATCGATTTGGATGTAGGGGACAGTCTCAGGAGCGGCTGCATCTTCCACAAACCCAAAGACAGCTGATGAGCAAATCCTCCCACTAGATCTGAAATGAAACATTTTCTAATAAGTGACCTAAGATCTTCCAGTTGCACATTATCTCTCACATACTATGTTCACAATACACCTCCTGCACATATATTTACAGTATGGTGATTATTTCAGTTTAAGTGCTTCTCTGGGAGGAAGTCTGTCCAAGAGTGCATATGAAGCCAGGATGACATCTATCACAAGTGATGACTTCTATCTCATCCATATATTTCCAGAACAGTGCATATATTTCCTAATGATGGCTCTCCTGGCAAATGTGCCTTCCCAGGATGACGTCCAACTATGGTACAGCCATTTGCAATGGGCTGCAGGCCTCTGAACCTGGCAAACAGGTTTAGGAATATTCAGTCAATCTAGTAATTAAATTGGCTAAACATCTTAATTTGTGCTTTGAAACGAACTTTCTCCTAAGAGTACAACATGAGTGTAAGCAAAAATGTTTTTTATTCACTGTGGCTGGGCTCTGACAACCAAAATGGTCAGTTCTGAGAGCAGGTCTTTAATTACAAAGGACAAAGACTTGCTAAAGGTCATTTTGAGTTAGGTCCTTTGCAGATTCACTGTTATTAAAATGGGATGAGTTATTCAAGCATGCTTTTTGCTAACAATTTTTCCCATGTCTCCAAAATTACCTAAGGAAATGCTTACATTTTTATACTTCCATATTATTCAAATAATGTTTTGTTTGGCCCTTGATAGTAAAATATTCCAGAGAGTAGGCTACTTCCAAACTATTTGCTTCAAACCTACCTTCCATTATACTGCATTAGCTGGTGATACACTGGGGTGGGATTAGTCTGACAGCTTCCTGATTAACATAATCTTTTATACACAGAGGAGGGAAAACAAAGGAATTTCCAGATGACAATATAAATGCTCTGGAAAAAACTTTGTCCACAGAGACCTGTGAGCTTTTCTTCTGTATGCATAAAAACCCATCAGCATGAAACATCTTAATGAAGCAAGGTCTTGGGGACCAACACACACATGGATTATGTACACAGGGATATAGTAGATCCTCCTTTTCCTTTTTTTTTTTTTTTTTAATTCTTATAAACACAGCAAATCAAGAAACTTTTATACAGATATCAATAGAAAAACCTGGTATGAAGAACCACAGAGTCACTCTCCTGTGCTACTATGGTCTTGCTATACTTTTAACCATGGAATGACAATCAAGGCTCATTTTTCAAACCCTAAAACTTAAATTTTCCAGACAAGCATGCAAAAAGTCAGGTTTCTGTGGTGAGTAAGCATGCAAGAAAGCCTCACCCAGTCTTCAGTGAGAACAAAGCATCGTCCACGCCCCTCTGATTGAACTTCACCATGTAGCTGTGCATTTCAGGGTAGTTGTTGCGGATGTTCCTTTCCGTGCTGCCGTTGGGAACCGTCCCGAAGCGGAAAGGGGGTGAGAAGTCATTTGGTTTCTGGAACTGAAGAGACAGAAAAAGGAATATTTCTCACAGTGTTTCAGATGGAAGCAGTCATCGGGTTGGCAGAACATCAGAAGGTTGATCTGATTTTATTTTACTATCATGCAGAAAACATAATTGAAAAGATATTTTATTGTTTTCAAACATCTCCTATTTATCTCCTATTAATGCCAAAGACACAAAAAGTAAATCTGAGCAAGTTGTTCTTTTTCTCTACTCTGGATAAAGTGCATGAAATAGTCAGTGATCAGAGATTAAGTAGGAGGTTAGATAAAAGCAGAAAGGAAAGGGAAAATGTAACAGTGGTGCTGGAACACAGTCAAGAAATGGTTTCCAATAAAATCTATGTGATGTGCTTTTTATCCACAAACTGTCATTTAGTTCCTAAGAAGTATCTTTTTCAGCTCTGTGGATGCCTTTACACTTCCTGGTCCTGACAGAGATAGAAAAGTAATTAATGAGCAGAGATGCCTCTCAGCACACCTCACACCCACTTCACCAAGTAAATTATTAGCTTTCAAAGTTTTGGGCAAATGTCCCAAATAGAATGCTGTTAGTGGCTGCAAGTTACTAGTTACATTTGATGCCCAGAACAGAAGTGGCAGAACACTCCAAAGCTTTTGCTGCTCACAAGAAATACATTCATCATATCATTCCCCCACGGCTGCAAGCCTCTGAGATTTTATATGCCACTTGCTTAACTCAAGTCATAATCAATGCTCTCCGGGATTTTATGAGGAGTAAAATTTAGACTGTCAATTATCAAGACTGCTTAAAACCCCTAGAACCAGCAGATGACAAGGAGCACAGAACTATAAACTAGGAACTGAATAAGCAGTAAAGAAAAAGATGCAAAGGTAGGTTAAATGGAAGGAAGCCTCCTCCTCTCTGGATATATCAAGCAGCAGCTTGCCTGGTGTTATTTCTTGGCTCCCAAGTGTGACTGTGTATTTCTATGATCCTGAGAAGCACACTGACAAGAGGCTAATGATCACACCAAAACCATTTAAGAGCAGGAGTGCATCTGGTTCATGAATACATGCAGTCATGCACTGCCACCTTCTACAGGGCTGCAATCCACAGATAGTTCTAGCATGTTTTAACATGTGCAGATGAGCCTTGTTCTTGAGCTCTACTTAAAGCCATTTTGGAACTTGGTCAGCTCAGCTGAGGGGGCCAGAGCAGTGTATCTCGCTCACATCTCAGCCATGAGGACAGCTAGAAGCTGGGTCTGTGGGTAGATTACATACTGTTCACTTGTTTCGGTGTACCAGCCAACTCATCTCTCCAGTCTGGATGGCAAGAGGGGCCAACTTGCATGTGCATGTGAGTGTAAGAGAGAACATGTATCCTACTGCTTTAAGCCAATAAAAAACATGGGGGCTGTTTTTCTGAACTCAGGCTAGTCACCAACAAAACAGAAGTTTCACACAGCATAAAACAGACTGCAAGGTGTCTCTTAGAACTCTGTCACACCCTCTAGGGAGGAAGAAAACTTGCAGCTATCAAAGACTGTAATGAAAGCAAACTTTGATGGGAGAAAAATCACCGCAGCATGCTAAAATTATTCTTTTTTACTAAGCTGATTAAAGCAGCAGCCTAGGGGACCCATCACAAGGAGGGCACTGCCATGCCAGACACAAAGAAACACAGTCTCTCCCCTGACATGCTAAACCAGGAGATTGCAGCATGGGCAACTTGCTTTCCCAGAGGCTGCAGAACCCCACCTTAAAGGCATACAGGACATTCCCATTCCCACAGAGCCCCCTGACAGAGTGCAGCCAACAGGAGAAGCATCAGGCTGGCCTGACCAGCATTTGTGTGACTGAGTTTTGGCAAGTCCATTTTATACTTCCACCCTCCATTCCCAGTGATACAATCTCTACTTTTGTCTGCTTCCATCATGGTGCCTACAAACCGGAGTAAGAAGGATTACAAAGGCAGGCATTTCCCTGTGATAAGGGAAATAATCCCAGCTCTGAATGATCTTATGTTCCCACACTGTTCCAGAGCCCATAATAGCAGTCACAGGTGAAAGGTTCCAGAATCTCCTGGGCAATCAATAAATAAAATGAAAACATTTCTCTCGTAAGAAATTACTGTTTCTGGCTACAGGAAAAGCATATTTCTAGAGAAAGAGGTCAGTTTGATGACTTCTTCAAATTCACATACTAATCATTCACTCACCAATCCTCACCTCCTGCTGATTCCTTAGCCAGAACAGATCTTCAAATGCAAATAACTCTACACACACCAACGTGCACACACACTTCTTCAGCAATAGCTTGGTGAGCAGTAAGACAGGAAATGATATGAAAGGATCCATGTGGGGCCCACACCAGACAATTTTAGCTTGAGTGCCCAAGAGGAACACAGATCCCCAGCTAACCTAGCCTAATGTTTACAAAGCTGAAAGTAACCAATGTCCAGCTGACTCCACAGTCCTTGTGGCCAGAGATAAGCAGCTACTTCTCCCTATTTGAGAAGTAATAGCAGTACATGCATGGAGCTTTCTGATAGGAGATAGCAGTTCAAAAATCCCCATGTGTTTCTCGGCAGTAAGTGGGCACGGCTCAGTCCAAGGATGAAGGGATCTCCAATGAGCTCTCCAGAGTCAAAAACTATTGCATCATTCTGAACTAACTTCTGTCCCACACAGCTCATCCTGAGGGAACAAGAAGACGTGTGAGACTTCCCAGAAAGTTCACGGGGCAGATGGGGAAGGAGTGTGCCCTCTTCTGCCAACACAGTAGAGGAATGTGTGGAGGAGCTGGAGATGATTTGCAAGGAGGAAAGTTAATTGACAGATTGTCAAAGAGTTCATAAGGAAAGCCATTTGTTTGATTTCTCCCAGGGCCTGGGACCATGAGCCTGGATCACAAGTATCATCCCCAGGGAAGCAGGGCTCTTTGGCAGACGGGTCTGTAGCGAGTCTGAGACACGAGGGAGGAGCTGATGCACAATGCAGGGGCCATTACATGGAGGAAGCCTGTGCAGAGGTAATCTCAATGCTGCAGTAAACACTGACAAAGGAATTAACCACAGATGTGGACAGAAAGGGTCAGAATGTAGATTAATTAGAGAACTGTCCCATTATTTCATGCAAAAATATCTCCTGTCAGAGCTTTAAGTCACAACAACTTCACTCCAGGCATCTGCAAAGAGAAGTCCTGTGAGGTTCTGGCAAAAAAAAAAACCAAAAAAACCCCAGTGGTAATAGGGGAAAGGAAGGTGAGCAACTACATCAGTTGCTGAGAAAACCCAGCTGTACAGGGTCCACACTTGTAGGAGCCCCACGTTGTACCTGCCTGCCACAGGAGACCTGTCCTGCTGCCCAGCTCTACCTGCCTCAAGGGGTGACTGCCTGTGAGGAACCAGCAGAGCTCAGCTGCAGTCCTGCACCCAAAGAGCCCCAGACAGAGATGTATCCCACTTGCATCCTCCTAGTCATTCACCATGGAACCTCTGCTGTGAGATGTTCCCCTATTATGTACCCAAGGTGGTGTGCACATCCTCTTACCCCTGAAAGAAGTCCCACTTGCTTCACATCAGTTGTGAAGGTGGATGCTAGAGTTGGGGTGGAAAGCAGGCACCGAGGATGCCTGAAGGGCTGCAGTAGCTCTGGGACATGAGATATCTATGTTCAGAGCCCCATGGCTGCCTGCCTCTTCAACCCCTCACTTCACAGACTGAAATCAAGGAGCATTAAGCGCAAAGCAGACCTTGGCTTTGCAAAAGTAACCTCTCCGAGTCAGAGAGCAGAAATCTTCCTCCTCTGGAGAGCAATAAACACACAGGCTGGAAGCTGTTAGCACATTCAGGGCAGAGAGCTCCTTTGCCCCTCCTCTCCCCATCTCTCCACGAGAGCTGTCGACAGCGGCAGTGGAAGCGGGTTGAAGTGGCTCGGCTGGCAGAGCTGTTTCATTAGCAATTTGGAGCCGTGCCGTGCAGAAAGCAGCATTGTTCTCAGATGTTCAGATATCAATCTGCATAATGAAACAGGTGATAGGAGCTCTTCCCATTCATGCAGCAGCAAATGGAGGGGATTTAGAGATGAGGGGAAGGGGTTATGTCTAATTAGTGACAATTAATTTGATGAGAATTTTTTTTCAATATATTGTCTATCACCGAATGGATCCTACAGAAAAGCACATCTGCACTTATTTATCTGCCTCATGTAGGCCCTGTTTACACTGTAAAGTGTTTGCCAATAGCATTGAAAGCAGTTTCCCAAACTCAGCAAGCTCTTGCTACAAAAAGTCTCTTTTTTATCAGCCGATCTACTTTTACACTGCTGAAAAAAAGCCCAAATCAATGCACTGCTGAATAACATAATGAGCTGGCAGAACTTGGCACAAGGGTGAGTGCGTGGGTGTGTGGGTGTGTGGGTGTAGTGCTTTACCCTTATACAGCCTCTCTGGGAGGGCTCCTTATCCTTTGTAAGGCCCTGATGACCAGTTAAAGTTTTCCACCACAGGGAGCTCCACAGCTCTGACCCATCAAACTGAGCGCCACAAATCCAGCTGCTCTGCTAGCTGCAAGCCCAAAAGAGCTTAAGCCCATGTTAGATACTTTCGAGCTCACTTCATTTACCCAAAAGTAAGTGCCAAGCTGAGATACCTAGGGAATTTCACTCCGGGAACAGGTCTCTCATAGTCCCTGTGTCAAATCTGCCCACCACCTGAGGGTAGTTTGGACATTCCAATACACCTAAAATAGCTCTAGACATCTACTTTAGCCTAAATGAATCTAGCCACTGGGCCATTCAGCACTCAGGGCATCTCCCACCAAAAGCACAGGGAATCAACCACTATGGGTAGCAACAAGCCTGAAGTGCCCACCACCCTCCTAATGTACAACTTCTTTGCATTGCCCAAACATCCTTGATTGTCTCCTCTTGTTCTGGTTTAGATGTATGTCACTGCAGTCAGCTTGCCCCTTTCTTCATTGCCTGAAAATCCAACCAGGCTGTTTGCACAAGACTTTCCTTCAGAACCTTAAAAATTGAAGAGTGGGTCAGTGGTCTCCAGGTCTAACTCTGAGGTAGCTCTATGCCTGTACTTAAGTCCTGATAGGTTACATATGTCCACAGCAGCATGTCTTGCCATAGCTGCCTTCTGTGTCTGTCCTCTGTTTTCAGCTAGGAAATTAATTCCGTCACAGCTAATGGACAACTCTCAAAGAGAAAAAGCTTGTTTTTTTTCTTATCCCCAAAATATATAATTTTTGTCCTCAAGCTGCACCATAAACAATGTCACAGAATCCCAAACCTGGATTTGACCCTGAGAAGTCTCTTCCACCTCTGTCTCTCTAGTGAGTCCCTCCTGGGCATCACCATTCCTGACAGCTCTTAATCCAGTCCACTGTGGAAGATGGCTGGAGACTCCTCCATTCCCTGGACATTACCCACCAGAGCTTTACTACTGGAAAGTTCTTCCAAGTATCTGAACTAAAGTCTTCCAGCTGCAAATACAACTGCAGTATTTTCTGTTATCTTGTCTGTGGGCAGGGAAATCCAAATAGTTTCTTCTTCTCTGAAGGTGAATTTTATGTTTTTGAAGACCATTGTGCTGCTGCTTCTCCATGTTCTTTGACTGCAGCTAAAGAAGCCCAGTTTCTTTAGTCTTTCTTTGCAAGCTGTGGACCTGCAACCATTCTTGCTGTTGTCCTTTGGCTGTATCCTGCAGGTCTTTCCTTGACTTACCTTTGGTTGGTGAACATATATGTTCACCAATCAAGAACAGATCTGATCCCCATATCAAGAACCATATCTTGATGGTTCCACCATATCAAGAACAATCTGATCAAGATCCAAAGATGCTGAGAGAATATTACACCAAAAAAGCTTGCAGTAAGGCAACACAAACAATGCTAATCAGAGTTCATGCTTATTATTCCTCTTGTCAGGGCCTCTCTGTATTATATCATGTTTTGTCGATCCTTCATTTTCAGCTTGCAAGTTCTTCAAAGCTGCACCTCTGTCCTGATCTGCATCCAGGTAGCGACCAGCTTGTTTCTGGAATGTCAATCAACACTGCCAGCACCATCATCAGAGCTTTTACTGTACTCTCTTCTTTCTGCAGCTGGATTGTGCACGTAGGCACATCCACAAACCCATGGCCCCAGTCCCCTGTCCTGCTAGAGGAGGTGCTCTACAGATTTCGAGCGCAGAACTTGCAACTGCTGGTGGCTTGGTGTTGTAGGCACTGTAAAATTGACAAAATTGCATCCCAGCTAGGAGTGGACTAGCTGTGCCAGCCCAACAGCATAGGCAGAAAAGCATACTGCAAACCTAAATCTTAGCACTGGTACAAGTCTGTGAGGAGAGCAGACTAAAGTGACTCTGCTGCTTATTCTCTATTATTAATGACTCTCTTGTACAGATACTTCTTGAGATTCATTCCTAAAGCATCCCTCTCCTCTGTGCACAGTCATGTAGTTTTGACATTACAGACATTTTTTATTTCCAAGGTGGAACTCTCAGCCATTTCCAAGTGACTATGAGTTTTCAGATCATCCTTTTACCCTAGCTCTTTTTAGTTCCCTCCTGCATTCCGTCACAATAATATTCTCTGCCTCTTCAGCAGTGGCTGGGACTCCTCAAGCTCTGAATCCAGTTGCCACATCAACTCTTCCTGAAACCCCAGTTTCGTGTCTTCGCTAGTCAAACAACACGTCTTGATGCATAAACAAACAAAAAAAAAGGAAGCTAAAAAAATTGGGGACCAAACAGCACCAAATCAAACATGTCAATTTTGGGAGGGCATAAAATTACCCTGTCCTCTCTCAGATTTTGACTTTGTGGTTTATCTTATTATTCAGTACCCAGCGATGTTTCAAATTCTCTGTCTTGCTTTGCATAGTGCTTTCACCCATGAATTGCTCTAGATAAGTCCAAGAAAGGAGTTATCAGTTAGTGCAGCTGACTGCAGTGAAGTTGGCAAAGAATTCTATTAAAGTCCCTTTTAAAGGAAGATGTAGTGTGGGTCAGACCCACAAACAAGACAGAAAAATATCTGTGAATGTCTGTTGGTGAAATATGGACATGTGTGGGTCAGGAAAGGGAACAGAGCAACCTGGTGACAATGCAGAGGTGAGGGGGGGGCAGGTGAAAGCAAAAGAAAAGCGTTCAAATATAGCAACTTTAAAAATAGTTGTCCTTGCAAAATAACTGAGATGAAAGCAGAGATCCAATTGGTGGAAGAAGCCTCCATCACATGCAGTTATTGCCAGAGCAGTGCACACAGTAGGACTGTGCAGCCTCTTTGCAAGCTGGATTGCCATGTACAGACCTGCTCTGTTCCACTCCTGCACCCTGGGCAGGGCAGCATCACCCCAAAGAGACAGCATGTCAGGGATCCCACATCCTCCATGGACACACCTGCTTGTGCCTGCTGCCACCACACTGCCTTGATGCTGACCCAGGCCTGAGGGGCCACTGCAGGATCCCACATCACGTACAGACACAGCGCACCCACCACCAGCACACCTCAGCCTTCCGGGTGGGACAAGTGCGGCAACATTACACAGGCTCTGCGCAGTTTCTCCACTGACAGGTAATAGTAAAGCCTTAAATATTCCTCAGGACACATGTGGCAGTATATAGGCTTCAAGTCACTGCTGGGTGTCCCTCAAGCTTGACCAGAAATCTGCAGTGGAATCACTGAGCTTCACCAGTCAGAGCCAAAAGCTCAGTGTTTGTATGTATGGTATCAGAGCACCACAGTCATGGCTGTTGCAATGAAGGGTGCTATGAAATCACAGCTATGGTGCACTTTAATCTTGGTTGCATGCATGTAGAGGATGGAGATCATCTGTTTATCCAGCATCAAATCATGCCATGTATCTAATTTTTGAAAGTCAGCTTCCTTGGAAGCTACACACAATGGGACAAAGGGTATCTACTGAATAATACCAGGCAAACACAAAAGAGAAATTCATGAGGCAGAAAGATGCCACTTACTACACTCATGTTAATATCATTAGGAGCGTAGATGTTCATTCAGAGGGAGAAAATTAACTGATTAAAAAGACCTTGAGAGGAGAGGTGACAGCTAAGTACAGAGGAATTTGAAATCTGCTTTGTTTGCACATGAGACAGCTGGTTAACAAATTATGAAACACTCTGAGAAATTCAGAGGATGTAGTTTGGCGGGGAAGCAATTCCATTTTTCACCCATTTTCACTAACAAAGGAAGGTCAGATCCTCCTGTCTTCTGAATACTAAGATCAGCCAACCTACTATTATGTGGGTACTATCCACTGGGCAGCAGGGTGAAACCTTGCACAAGCCTGGCAAACCTCCAAAAGACTTCACAGGGGCCATAATTTTCATCCAAGCAATTTTAAAGGCTTAGTAATTACATTAGTGCAATTTCTTAAGCACATTTGTAGGGCAGAGATGCAAAGCAAGAAGCAGGGCACTTCAGACAGGG
>WBNQ01045947.1:0-27461 GCA_013401375.1 Spizella passerina
AGTAGGTGCAGGTGGGAGCCCAGGTGAGAAGTGAAAGCACAGGCACAGTGATTGACAGACATCAGTCAGTCATCAAAGGCACAGGATCACAAGCTACAGCCCAGTGAGACTGTGAGCAAAGCAGGGCTCAGTGCTGCATCCAAGAAAGTTGCACCAAGCAGCTCCCTGGGGCCTGCAGGGTGGGATAAAATATTTTTTAGGTTTGGCTTAGGGGATATCCTGTATTGTTCCCTCACAGCCCTCTGTGCTCACAGCCCATCCCAGACAGCTCCCTCCCTGGCTTGCATGGGAGCACCTCCACATCTTCCATCCATCCATCCATCCACCTGTCCCACACCTGTGCTGCTCACATCCCACAGCCTGGCTCCTTTCCTGCATGCAGCTGCCCCTCTCCCTAGCAGTGCAGTCTCAAAAACCCTTTTCCATAAGGGGCCAAACTATATCAAGGCTGAGCCTAGACTTGTCCTGGAGCAGATTCCTGCTAGGCAGTAATGCTCAGGAGTTGAAAATGTAATGGGAGTGTAACTCAAATTAGCCCTTGGTGTTTGTAATCTAAGACAGTTTGACATATGTTGGGGGGAATATGAAAAAAACAAAAACAAAACAAAACGAAAAAGCCAGAAAGAAAACTAAAAATAAGAAAGAAGAAATGCAATAACCAAAGCCTGCAAGAAGGTCCCAAAGCAGCGATCAGCCTCCAGCTCTTACTCCATCCTTCCTCCTGCTCAGCCTTGCTGTCACTGCTTTCTCTGCAGTAGCACAAAGGAAAGGGACCAGTTCTGCTAGAGGAGATTTGGGTCCGGAGAAGGAAAGGGGGCTTGCCACGGCTCCCCATCAGAGCAACTACAAATTGCACTTTGGCACAGCATCTTCTGCATGTCCTTCTTTCCCACCAAAAAGGCAGCTTCTCCAATACTAGACAAAATTCCTGATACCCTTGTTTTCACCAACAGTCACTCCCATTCCCATCCTTTTGCCTTTCTTATGGCTGGCATGAGTGGTACTTCTGCAGTTAAGAAGTTCTTGTGTGTGTTGATGGAGTTGAAGGAACTTTCTCTGGGTGGATCCAGTCAGACAGAGAAGTTTGAGACTTTTTATAAGCATGTTACTCATCCTGACCAGCTCCTGCCTCCAATTCATTTCAGTAAAATATGTTTGTTTTGTTATAAATCTTGATTTGCTGTCCACCACTGCCAAGAGAAAAACTCTACATTCTGCATGTCACCACTATGTTCTCCTCTTCTTAAGAGCTTGATGTTGTGAAATAAAAAGACCAATTTATATTAAGGCCATATTTTTATCAGGCCAAGGATTTTAATGGAAGGAATCTGTGTATGGTAAAATATATTAAAAATTACTGTTACTAAAAACCCCCACCAAAACAGTTGCTGTTCAAAGCATGTAAGCACGTTTTTACTCTGTCATTTATTCAAAAACCCCTAGCATTCTTATGACAGTTGTACTATTGTTTCATCCACCATCAAAGTAACATCCTGATTCTCAGATTAATTTCAATAGCTCTGCAATTGTACAGCCAGATTGCTATGTGTGCACCAAGGAATTAAAAAAAAATAAAATAATGAAGAACACCTTGTCTTGAGCTTTCTTAGAGGGCCTTAAGAGTGGAAACGCTCTCATTTCTTAAGGACTTGATTCATTTTAGGAATTATATTCCTTCCACAGAGATGTATAAATGTTTCCAGTCTAGAGTTTTTGGAGCTATGCAATAATTGGAGTTTTTCTCCAAGCTCAGGAGGTATTGGAATATTCTGAAGATACCCAGATTTAAAATATAATAAAATCTTCTCCACACGGTTGCAGAGTGGTTTGAAAGCAGATAGAGAAGATCCAGCTGTACAAACAATTATCTTCCAATATGATCTGGAAGCCATTCAGGAGCTGGTTACAGTGTGTATAACACCATTGCTCTGTTCCCCCACATCAGCAGGCTGATCCAGATGCAATTACATTTCCAGCCATCATTATCCACATTCCTAATTCATGGCATTTCAAAGACACTAATGTCACACTTATCCTCTTTGTTACTAACCCTACGATATTTTAAAACCATCTCTTCAGTTGATCTGTACTTTCCTTAGAGATGGTTTCAAATCAGATTTTTGATGTCCCAGCTTTGGGGTCATTCACTATGTAGACCTCAGGTCTATCTCATCCTATAAATATGACCTACAAACCAGGGCCCAAAGCCAGTGATCCCCTGGCTGATTCATCTTGATATGTTATTTACTCACTCCTCACTCCCTTTAAACGACTTAAAAGTTCTACCTCCAGATATTTTCTTTCCGTATGCATTTCTTTCTGAGTCTAGTATGTTTAATCATTTCCAGACCTTGCAGCCAGAAGTGAAAGAAACCTAAACCATACGATTAGAACATTTTTTTCTTCAAACACCACAAATAATCCATTACAATTATTTATGTCTTTGGATCAAGACAAAGAAAGAAAACAAGTATGCCATAAATGACAACCTGATGTATTTCAGCACGCCGCAGAACTGCGTCAATGAAATTACTTCTAACTTGTTCTGCTGAGGTTCCTGAGAAATCTTATCAGGATTATTGCTGAACACAAACCAAAGGTGATACTGTTTGTATTTTGAGTTGCAGGGAAAACAAGAAGTGTTTTGGGTGATGCTTGAAGTCAACCAAGAAAGTTTTGAGAAAACAGAAGTGGTTGTGATGGTGTATGGGCAGAGGCAAGGCACTGTCTGCAAGGAGAAGGCAATACAGCTGAAAATGTTCTTTCATGCCTCAAAACCTGTCAACTTTTTCCAAATAGAATACCAAAAGATGAGGTCTTTACCACAGATTTTGCTCTGATCACCTGTACCCTAGCCTTCACCTACAAACCTTTGCATCCCCTCAGGGAATCCAGTTGCTTTAGATCAAGTGGGATATGAGTGAAGAATCAAGTGATGCATCCTGATTCACAATAGGTCATAACAATAACAGTGGCCACAGCATTTAGAAACACCTGTAGACTGAGATGTGAAGAACATCACAAATCATAGCATGTGCCTGCATCTCTTCCATAGCGAGAAATCACAGAATTGACTGGTCTTGCTCTTGACTTTGTCATCATAGGATAACTCAAACCACTCTTTCCTTTATCAGAAATTTTGATTATACAGTACATTCTTCTAGAAAGAAAATGGTCCCTAACAAATTCTCATTCATTAGTCCTGCAGAAAAATGCTGATTGTATTCTGCAAGCAATACTCATACTAAAAAAAAAAAGAAAAAGTAAATTTTTCTATTCTGAAAGACAATTTTCCAGATCCGGTGTTACTAGCATCCGGTGTAAAAGAGGCTTTAGTTCACAACTGAAAATCTACAATTTCTCTACTACTGCCCTTATTCAGAATTTACAAGGAGGAATTTCTGCCTCTGCAATTGGAGTTTGGGTTTGAAAAGGTCTGTGAGCAACCTAAAACCATCTAGTTCATTTATTCCATGCTGCCCTGCAGAATGACAAAAGCTCTGTATTTGGAGTTTTTCCCAGTAAATACCTAAAAAAAAAAATACTGCAGGGTAAGGATTTGGTCTGTGCATCAACCACCTCACTTTTGCCAAGCCACCACATCTCCCAGTTTGTTTTGTGCAGTGCTAAATCCCATCTGAAAGCAGTTTTGCCACAGCAGGGCTACCTGTGATGATCAACCAGAACATGCACTAAGTCTCCACTGTGGTCATGCTGTCTTGCTAGGAATTGATGCATCCATAACTCATCTCAAAAGAGCAGTTCTGAGTTAAACCTTATGGGAAAAGTTGCACATAAGCATTTAAGCAAAATTAGTGGTGCTGGCATTTATGTGTCATTGCAGGTAGAGGATCTTGAGACTGCTACACACCCCACGAACTTTAGTAAACTGACACATCTGGAATGCTTCAACACATTGTTTTGGTTGAAAGAAAAACCCACATCAAGCTGTTTTGCAGCTTTATTCCTAAAAATCCATGACACAATGTCTTTTTTTGCAGATAAAAAAGAGAGCTCTGTGTCAGGTTTCCTGGTTTGAGCAATCCCAAATCTTTACATAGTGTGAGGTTTTGAGAGCACTAACAAAATCACTGAGAGACACTGAGGGCTTTGGTTGTTTTACAGCTTTGTCTCAAGGGAAAATAAAAAGAGATCATGAATTTGTTTGTCTTTTAAGGAGCTGTACTTGGTGGAAGCATGAAAATAATGAGGGCTCCACTGGGAGCTGATTAAATAGTAGCCCATATCAGGTAATAATGGCACTGACATTGCTTTTTAAAGGAAGTTCAAGTGTAAGGAGCTGGGGCTGCACTGTACTTGCTGCAGGAAGCTGCACACAGCTCTGGATCCACAGTGCTGCCTGATCCCTCAGTAAGCTTTGCTCTCTCTATGGGCCTGTGGGTTTTTAATTACTAATTGCCTCATCCCTGGCTGAGGAGCTCCATCAGATACATAAACCACTTGATGAGTTCACGCTCACCTTCCCCAAGGAGCAGCACAGAGTTTGGGTTAGCCCTGGCCTTCGCAGGGCACAGCCAAGCCACGCACCCCAGCTCTTCCTGCTGGTGGGCCTCAGCACCAGGGATGGGGGTGTTAGGGATCAGGTCAGGCACCTGACCCTGCTTAAAACATTTCTCTTCAAGGGTTCACCCCTCTCACAATCCAGGTGTGCCACCACCTGTGCCAGAGACATCCTGGAAGATGAGATGAAGGGACTGAGGGCAACCACAGCTTTGTGGTGGGAAGATGGAAGTTAAACCATCACAGGGGTTACTCACAGAGGTTGGAGATGTGGCCCCTCATTCACACCCCACTGAAAACCAAAATCAGTCCCCCAGGGCACAGCACAACTTCACTGCTGACCTCTCTGTATTGTCTGAAAGAAGACAAGACATGCACTCTCCATCTGAGGCTGCTACTGTCACACTTGAATGTGCATTTTCTTTCACCAGCCACCTCAAATACACTGTCTTGGACCAATATGCCCATTGTTGTAGCTATGAGAAGAATCAGATTAGGAAATCCTTCCAAGTCACAGCCAGTCATTTATTTCTAACCTGGAGTAGTCCCTGCACAGACCCTGGCACAGGGCTCACACCACAGCCCAGGGAAAATGGAATGCAGGGCAGGAACCTTTGTGGGGCAGTCCTGGTGTGAGAGCCCATCCCAAGCACAGACAGCTCATCCCCAGACAAGCAGTTCAGAGTCAGCAGCAAGAGTAGGGCAAATTACACACAGAAAACCTGAAAGAAGAACAAAGGGGAGAGAGAGGGGAGCATGGAAACAAAATGTTGTGGAAGACGAAGAACATGGCAAGTGTTTTTGATCTTACCTACAACTGTGTAGTGAGTGGTCATTAACACACACACATCAGCTCCTGGGCCTGTCTGGACACACAGCACCTGAACACAGAAAATGTACAAGGCCAGGGAGGAGGAAAGGTTTACTTTGATCAGCAAAGCACTGAATTACAGGCTCACTATATCTACATGAGGATTTTACCCCTTGCAAGATCACAGGATCACAAGACAGGAAATGTCACAGCATTCACTGCTGACTGCCCATGGCTCCAACCTTACCTGTGCATCAATATCAAATATTGTCCTTGCCTGCACAGGGCAGGGAGCTCAACCTCTGAGCTCTAAATTTCCAGTGGCACTGGGAACAGGTGAAGCCAGGGCGCTCTGCTCCTTGTCCCAGGAGTGTTCCTGGCCCCATTTTCCCACGTGGAGGTCCCAGCCTGTTCAGTGTGATAATCTGTGACTGCTTGGTGCTGGTCCAGCACTCCCCAGCTCCTCGTAGAGTGCACTAACCTCTGTTTTTTGACCATCATCCAAACACACTCTTTGCACCACACTTTTTATCTCCCCAGCTGGTAATTGCACCAAAGGAGGCTCCCAGATAAATATCAGTAGTAACAGATTCTCCCTCGCTTGTCATTGTTCTTCCATGATTCAAACAGCTTCAAATGACAGGCTTGAAAAATGGCCAGGACTTGCAAACTGTGGGAATGGAAAGTTTCTGAATGCTGGCAAGTGCTTATCAACCCCTACATCATAATCTCAGCAACCAACTGGCAACAGAGCTGTGCCAAATTAGGTGGAAAAGGAGCACACACAAAGAAAGATCAATAGATCTAAAGACAGAATTGCTATAAGCATGAGTACTCCTGAATAACTTCATCCACTATTTGCTCCAGCAGGACTTTCTCTTCAGTAGCATCTCCAAGTGTTGCTCCAGTGACCCTCAGGAAGGCTGATACAAACATCCAAGAGTTTCAGCTGCCTCATTCACCTCATCCATTTTTGCAGCTGCCCAGCAAAACCAACCCTACAGCTCAGTCATAGTTTGTTGTGGAAAATATTTTATCAACCCATGAATTCTTTGGATCTGCTTGGGAATATCTAAATACTCAAAGTATGAAAAGAGAAAATATTGCTGGGTATCAAGTGCTACAGAAAAATTCTCACTCAAGAATACACAGGGCAGCTGTTGGTCAGTGTGGTGGGATGCACTGCCTGGCCAGCACACAGGGCTGTTTCACTGATCACTGAAGGGATGCTGCAGGGTGTGCAAACCTCAAACACTGAGCAGGCACACCCATCCCATCTCCTCTCTAAAAGAGGCTTTAGCCATGTTTCCCCAGTTCAGTTACTGCCACAGGTTTCTATCACACCAAAACTGTGTTTGCACTACAGAATTTCCCTCTTCATAAAGATTATGTGGAAAAGAAATCATCAACCCACCAAAAGTCCATCTGAACGTAACAAAAGTGTAAAAAAAGATCCTGCCCTTTTTTCAGCAACTTTTGCAAGAACTAGGACATACCAAGCATGGCTGCTTCTTATATGCTGAGAAAACTCAACAACATTAAATTCCCCCAGACAAACACTATGTCTTTTTAAGGTCTTTCAAAGGCACTCCACTAAAAATTCATAAAGATATAAAATGTTACAGATTACAGTTAGTAAAGGCTGGTCTTCAATCTAATTCTAAGAAAGTTCCTATTAACCCTATAGATCCCAGCTGAGCTGGTCCCAGGGATGCTGTAACAGTACTCAGGAGGCATCCAGACCTATCAAACATAATTCCACGGGTCTTGGGGCCAAGCCATCATGTCAAGTACCTGTCCAGAAAACAGTTTGTTTTCAGAAAGCAGTGAGAACAAAGTGTACAGGCTAAATAACTTGATAAATAAAAATGTACCTTAAGCAATTGGTGTTCTACCCTGCTCTGCTGCATTTAATTTACCGAGGTGAACAATGAATTAAATAATACTCTGCCAAGGGGAAAGAAGTCAGTGTCAGAATATCCCATTTTGAAAATGAGGCAGGAGTAATTTTGAATGGCAAAACCTAAATGTATCATTTGTTGAATTGCAATTTTGAAGTAATATTTTCACCCTAAATATCAATTACTCCAAAAAAATTACTATGAAACAGAATAAATCTTCTCTTTTCCATAAGCTTTATCAGTCACAGGGACACTGTTTGAAGGAAACTTGAAATTAAATTCCACTATGCATTTACTACTGAACAGACCACAGTATCTACAGATGCTCAGTAATGTTGGCAGGGACTATTCTGAGTAGAAAATGTATCAAGTAAGATTTTAAATGGAGAAAACATGAAATATAGAACTGATTTTATTATCATCATCGGATTGTGCCATTTTCCACATTTTAAATCTTCCTACAGTCAAAACCCTTTCTAGCATGGGTCTCACGTTCTTCTGAGAGAGCTGCACTTAGAACAGGACTCTTCAGTGTGAATCCCATGTCCACAACTTGGGTGATTTAGGAATTTTCCCATCAAGTTCCCACTAGAATTTGCCCCTTTTTGAAGGAACACAATGATGATTTTCCTCAAAGAAGACACATGAAGGCACCATGTAATGCTTCTTGTGCTTATAGCCCATGACCCAGGCTCAGCCTGTAAGACTCTCTTTAGTTTCAGGATACAAAGCCCTGCCAGTTGCAGCCTCTCCATCCAAATTAAAAAGCACTGAAAACAGCTCACATCTTTATTTACTTCAAGACTGTAATTTAAGGATAAGCATCTCTTATCCACCAACCCCAGAGCCATTTCTCCTCTTGACTGTGTGTTCTTTCATCATGCACAAAATAAATAAGCCAAGTTAACGTAACCTTTCACATTTGGAGACATCAGAACAAGCAAGCAGAGCTGAGAATTTGCAGCACACACAACCAATTGCACAAGAACCCAGATTAGAGATTTAATGCATTCACAGCACAGGTTCCCCAGGCTCCCCAAAATGTACACTGCTCTGCCAGGCACATGTGGAGCATGATGGCATCTGCACAGTGTGGAAAAGCTCATCCATTGAAGTTTCACCCCAGTTTAAAGCTCCCCAAACCCCTCACACTGCCAATCCCACCCATCATTGTGAAGCAGTAGTGTTAGCAAGTAAAACCTTAAGTTTTTAGTGTACAGCTCCATCTTTAGCTGGCAAACACACCACCACAAGAACCGCCCAACTTGGTAGAAAGTGGCTGCCAAGTTATATTTTTCCTATTCACTGAAGAAAATTAATAAATATATCCCAAGTAAAGTAAAACATAATTTCTAAATAGACATTCTTAAGGGATGAACTGAAAGATAATTATGGCTTAGCACACCTATGTTGTTCTACTTTTCTCCCACCCAACACTGGAAAAACAAAAATTGTTTTTTAGTGATTCATAAATTCTCAGAGGCAAGAATGGGATATTATAATCTCTGTTTGGGTTGCCTGGCTAGCACTGGCCATGGGCTTCCCCTTGCTGACAACAAGCAGCCTTTGGCCCAGCCCAGATGACTTTTGAAGAGTCCTTCCACACTAAATTACTTTATGAGCCTGTGAGTTTATAGCCTTTATCACAATAACAGGTTGACGTCAATCACACTTTCTGGCAAGATAGTGAAACCTGTTATTAAGGCTGGGAGCAAGTTTCACCCATACTGCCAGCTTTCCAGAGTAATTATTCCATTGAATGTAAAATCACCAGCCTGTAATTGATTTAATTGCATCCTTCTCCAGCTCCAGCAGTGCCAAGCACTGGGCTGGCAATTCCTTGAGCAGCCCCAGGTGAGGGAGGTGTGAGCCCCAGCAGGAGGCACCAACACAGGTCACAGCTGCAGGGGATGCTGCTGGCTGTACCAGGGCTTTGGCCCTACAATCTGGGGACAGAAAGTGACTTGACAATGTGACCATTTTTATGCCCTGGACAGCTGACATGTGATGAGTTTTGCTCTGAATTGCTCGGGATTTGTCTCATTTACACACCCAGAAAGGCAAAACCTGGAGCCACACAGTCCCTTAAGGAACACAGCAGAAAGAGCAAGGGAGCACCACTCACTAAAAAAAGCATCACTAGATGCTCCCATCACAAAACTTCTACAGACTATGCCACAGCTTCATTTAACAGCAAAAACTTGTATCACAGCTGGCATGAACCATGCACTGCCAGTCCCTGATGAAATGAGAGACAAAGAGAGAAGTGGGGAAAATACTGTAAGGGTGGGGAAAGCATTAGGGATTTTCATGCTGTGGGACCTGGTACAGACCCTTAGGGAGCTTTATTGCAGCTTTCCATACTAAAAGGATAAACATTTTAGCAAGACTTATGAAATGGAACAAGGCATAATGGCTTTAAAATTTATGACCCACATAAATTTTTAAATTAAAATTAATTTTAATAATAAAATATTTTAACCACTCACCTGAGCTGCCACCCCTGCTCCACCCTCAACTCCACCACCAAGGGAGGGCAGCATGTGGCTTATAAAGCCAGGTCTCCTGAGCAGGTGCAGGGAGGGCTCCTTGAAGTGAAGCTAGTAATACTGACCCCACCATGGGCCAATTTGGGAAATTAAAACTCCCAGGAACACCTGCTGGCTCATTTGCACCTCCCAGGATATCCTCCCAGCTTTGGCAAAAAGGATATTTTCAGCCCTGTCTTCCTTGTAAGACCTCCTAAAAAGTCAAATGTGGGTGAAAAAGTGTCACTCTTAATTAAGGGCCATCAATTCTTTCCCCAACACCTCCTAGTCGGCTTCCTTGCCCTCCATCCACCTGGCACCCTGCTAAGGTGACAAGGAAACACCTGAAGAAGGACCCTGGCTGTGACACTGTTGGGATGGGGCTTAGTGTCTTGTACTCCTAACTATCAAAATGGCCTGTTAATGTTTTACCTAATGTCTGACCCGTGCTTCAGCTATAAATCTCCACAGGGAGAACTAAGTTAAAAATCAGACACTGCACACAAAACACATGTGGCAGAGTGCTGCCATGGTATTTAAATTCTTACCATTCTTCCTGTGCTTAGTGGGTGTATGGAATGTAATTTCTTTTTTTAAATGTATATGTCTTTTATTTATCCCCTTCTCAAACCTGAAATCACTTCCCCACATATTCCCATATTTGTTAACCAAGAGTGGTGGCCACCAGTCAGGAATGTACCAAGAGTCTGGTGGTTTGGGGGTTTCTGAGTTTCACAGCACTGTAATGTCATAAGAATTTAATTTTTCTCCACAGCCCCAAGCCCTGACAAACCCATCCATCTCTTTGGCCCAGGGGCTGAGTTTGGGCTCTTGGTCATGCTCTTTGCACCACTGGGGCTCAGGTGCTTTGCACTAAAATATAATTTTAAGGACATTTTCACAGAAGGACACAGAGGGTCATCACCTGTGGGCATGGGAGCCTGAGAGGTGACAGATTAACACCACTTGGTGATGTTCATGAGAGAGAAAAAATTGTTTCATTGTTTTAAAGTGGGAGTCTCCAAGAATCCAAAGGTTCATTTTCTCAATTACTTTGCTTGTGTAGCTGGCCAGCAGTGACCAAACTATCACCATAACTAGATCAAAAAATCAACTGTTGGAGAATTGAAAAGTGCAAAGCCTTTTCAAGGGCTTTTCATGGGGCTGGAGAAACCAAAATGGAGCCAAAGCTTTAGAAAAAAAAAGAATGTCTCTCTTCCCCCAGCAATCACTTCAACAATCACCAAAATTACCCCCATGTTTTCATTTGGGGATATATTTCTTTCTTCATTTCTTTCAAGCCATGCATGTGGCAGTAAATAACTATGGCTGCTGGAGGAACAAGAGTTGTGGCCTCATAGGCACTGCTGTGAAATGAGGTGAATCTGATGGAAAAGGGAAACTGTGGGCGGCTCTGGAATGATTTTGTCTGGGCCGATGTTTTTGTTCCCAGGACAGCTGAGCACCCTTGGCTCAATGTATGTGGCCTCCAAGCCTTTGTGCTGGGTTTGCTCTCCAGGGTGCTCTGGCCATGCACCCTCAGCCAGGATTTCCTACCTGCACTGAGTCATGGGCTCATCTTTTCACTTAACTTTTCCCTTATTTTACAGGCTAAACCATTAGGTGATGTCATGGAGATCTTAATTCCCCTAGTGGTGCCAAACCATCCAGGAATTTTCTTCTGGGACACAGTAGGCTTTGAAAATATTTTCAAGGAGGAATTCCTCTCAGCATTGCCTTTTTTTTTTTAAGTGTATCCAACATAATATTTCTAGCATGTCTCTTCTCTACATCAAAGTCTTCAGCATTTTAATTTTCACCATTGAAAAAACTATTTCTCAGTGCACTAATGTGCTCAGCTAATTTTGGATTCTTGCTAATCAAACTTTTTTCCAGCTGCATCATACTTGCTTATTACTTAATATCAGATAAATCAGAACTGAGGCTTTTCTAGACAGCAAAATGGACAGTGGCACTGTTTGCAACAGCCAAAAATAGAAGATTTAGGATGGGATAGGATGAGACAGTCCTGCCTCCCTGGGCCACACATCTCTGGGGAGCAGTGGAGTCAACACTTGTCTGAAACTCCAGTTTGATCAGGACAACCAGCCTCTGCTGTAATATACTAAAAAAACCTTCAGCAATTTAATTGATTGCAGGATCAAATCTTTCCTACTCAGGTAAGCCTGGAAGCATTTAGCATCTTTACAGGAGTATGACAGGTGGTATTTCCCTATCTGCTCTATAGTTGTGACTAGCTGAAAGACTGCATTGTTTTGGGAATTAGAATTTTATTTTTAAAATGTCTACTTCCCGTTGAGGATTTAGATGATGCTATGTCAGTGCTTTGACTAAACAGCTCCAGTCCTAAGTCTTGTTTCTCCTCACTCATTAAAAGCTCTTAAGAATTCCTGTCCAGTCCTATAGCTGCTGCTAACTTCTGGGTCTATTCTGAGGTTGTTTACATGTGTTTCCCACAGAAATGATATTGTGCAGAATTACCACTTTCCCAGTCCTTGAACACTTTTTATTAGGTAAAAACCTTCCTAGTGCTCCTTTCTGCATTGACCAACCCCGGCCAGCACATGGGTCAAGCTTACAGGAGAGGGATAGTTGTGTGTGGAGTTTGGTGGGAACTCTCCATGCACATGGCACTCCCTTGGCACCCACCTTGCAGGATCAGGGAGGAATTCACCTCCAACTCCCAAGAACCCCAGGGATGGCCCCTGCAGCTGGCAGGGCTCATACACCCCCCAAGGCACCAAGGATTTGCTGCCAGGGACCCCCCACACTCTGCACCCTCCAGCCAGCCCTGAAGAGCCCAGATGCCAGCCTTGGACCCTGGAGTGCCTACCAGCATCCTGCCCTCAGGGAACAACCCACCCAAATCCCCTGCTGCTGCCTGGATGTGGACTTGAAGCTGCAATGAAGCTGTGTTGAGCCCAGGAGCCCTGTGGGACACAGTGCTGCCTCACCATGCATGGAGCAGCTGAATACAGTACCAGGCCTCAGATGGCTGGACTTCTGCCTCCAGAGGAATTTTAAGCTAATAGAAATTGGGGTAGACAGTCCCTTTCCTCCTCTCAGGATGCATGAGTCACTGGTAGGAAAAGATGTTAAACTCTCTTGAATCTCTACTAGGAACATTGTCTGTGCCCTTATACTTTGCATATGAACTGCTATTCACACCCAAGGCCCAAGATGTGTTTTCTAATTTTGAGATTCAAATACTTCTTCAGCAGAGGAAAGGAGCTGAAATGGCTTGAGGTCAATTCAGATTAAGGAGCACCCTTACACTGGTTGTACAGCCATTCTCTCTACTTTGCCTTGACATGAAGTTTGGCTGCTGGAAGAGTATGCTATCTCCAAACTGGGCTCCATCTTCTCTGACTGGAAAATGACTCTGAACATCTGCTCATTTCCTGACTATGTAAGTTACTACATCTATGGTTTAAACCTTAGAGGATACTGGAGTTCTTCCAGCCAAACCACTGTGAATGCTCCACAGTCCAAGCCTCACTGCCAGCATGTGTCTCACAGCTGCTCAATGGCACAGAGCATTGCCGTGAGGAGGGACTCTGCTCATCTGTGATGTCTGAAATGGCTGTGCCTTCCCAGCACTGCAAGACCAGAGCCAGCTGCCATCTGACACAGCTGGTGCCCCCAGTAAAGCACATGCCCATGGTCACAGCCCTGCAGGGACGAGGCTTCTCCTTGTGCCGTGACCGGATCAAACACGAGCTGGGCACTGCACTGTGGGGAAACGGAGGCAGTCCCAACTCGAGGAAATCGCTGCAGGACATTTGGCTGCAGCCAACATTCTCTGCCCAGCACTCTGCACCCTCTGCTCCCCCTCACCCCAAGGTGGTGCCCAGCCCCTCGCTGAGCAGCAGCCGATGCCGAGGCGCTCCTGTGCCCAACTGCACCAAATAAACCAGAGACCAAAGCCGTGCTTCTTACAAACAGATTTATTTGCATTTTGACTGGAGCACAGATTCTAGATACAGATTTCTTCTGCACAACAGTACAAGAGCCAGTGCAAAATATGCTTTTTTTATTATTTATTCATGTACAAAAAACCCCAAAAACCAACAAAGGAAAAGACGAAGAGTGTGGCAGTATTTACTCACAACTGGTACGCCTCAGCCTCCCATCGACCCACCTCCACCCACCCTTGCCCATCATGTGGCCAGCACTGCCTGCCTCTAACAGCTGCATTGTCAGTGAAGAGTGGTAACTCCCTTTTGAAAGATAAACACTCACCCCAAGCAAACCAGGACAGCAGGCTACTTTAAAAAGTTGGGCACACCATCTGGTCACCAATGCATCCCCTGCCAGGGAGCAGAATTTTGAGGGAATGGGGAAAAAAAAAGGTACAAATCAAAAATGCACAAAAAATTAGGCACTAGGTTTAACCTATTTGTTAGAGAGAGCCAAGGATGTTAGATAAACCTCCAGTCTGCCTTCTCATATTCACCCACAGTAGTGATGATCAAAGCCAAACACTCCCCACTCTGAGTACCCTGTGCTGTCAAAGAGATTATAATCTAATGAAAATATTTCCATTACTAGCATAAAGTTAAACCATTTCATAACTGGAGGATAAAGAGAAGCTACAGTTTGACTATAAGCATTTCTTTGAAAAGTAAAGAAAATCCCAACAGTTAAGAGACAAAAAAACCTATTTGAGTCATCCATCAGATGATTGTTAGAATTACAGCCAATGCTTAAGCAATACAACATTGAGCTAGGAAAAGTCATCGTATGGTTGTTCTGCTTATGGAGTAGCCTTACTAGTTCACTAAGCACCGGGCAATCTATTTCTCTGTTACTCTAGCTAATTCTCAGAAGCTGCAATGTAGAACTGCAGTATTAGTGAAAGAATATGCTCATCTTCACCAAGGCCTGGGATTTGTATCGCAGAAATTCATCAAACTTACATCACTCCAAGTGTACCATGTCCAAATCACCTAGTTGCTACTATGGACTTTTACATTTCTACCCAAGGAATGGCTGGGTTTTGAAGCTTGATCAACCAGAGTCTTTTACGCTGAACTGCAACTAAACAAAGCAGAGTACCAGTTAAAGCCAAAGAACACATGTACTCAGCACAAATATGTGTTGATACAGTACAGTATGTATGTGGATATATATGTATATATATATGCATATATATGTATATGTTACATTATAAGGAGAGTGCCATTCAGGGCTTCTCAAATGCAAGAATCCTTTTACCCCCTCAAAGTCTTGAAATTTCAGCCCATTATATTTCACACTAAGACAATGAGAACTCCAGTATTTTCCATATTGAATGATTATTTCTACTTTAGCCAATTAACCATGCAGGGCCAGCAGAAAGAACAGGAGCTTTAATTTTAATAGCACCAGTCCTGCCACCTCAATCAGATGGCCAAGATTTTATCACCAGATCGTTTGCCCTCTCCCTGCCCTGCAGGGGTGTATCATGGGCATTACTGAGAGTTTTCCAGACATCATCAGAGTCATATTAATTGATCTCTATCATTTTACTCCATTGATAGAGAAAATGCCACAATTTATGAAATTTCAGACAGACAGTACAGATCTGACAAGAATGCAAGTTTATACTCTGCAGTACTGGCTAGAGTCATATTGGTATTAATCACATAATGATCCTGCCTTTTCATCCCCAGCAAGCCCTTTTACTCATAGTGGCTGTCCTCATACATACAACTGAAGAGCTGGACAGCTTGATAAACAGTGTTACTCACTGTTATCCTAAGCCCCAGTCTTTATAAAGTTCTGCTGCACAAATTTCACATATAGCTGTAAGAAGTTCCAGTTAAATCACTTTGAGTAGGTTTTCTTACTTTTTAAGAAAGAAGTAGAAGCAACAACTATAAAAAAGAGTAAAAATAAATGTAACAGGCACTTAACAAAAAGCTAAATGTTATTTAGATGAGTGGGAGCTACTCACCTCCCTTGCCTTTAGTCTATCTAGAATTTAGCTATCTATCCCAGACTAAACATTTGTGCTTCCTCCACTCTTGAGGAAACAAAAGTTTCCTTCTGGAGGCTGTCACTTCCACAGACGGGTCAAACAAGTCCCTCCAGGGACGGCAGATCCAAGGACAGTCAAGGATTACCTGACACACAGGTGAGACAAGTCTTTCCTTCTCTCTTTATCCCTCTGCACTTTCCTCAAGAGCAGCACTGGAGGGGAGGTGCTGATCTCCCCTCTCTGATGACCAGCAGCAGAAGCAAGGGAAGGGAGTGAAGCTGAATCAGGGCAAGTTCAGACTGGACATTGGAGAAGGTTCTTCACTGGGAGGGTGGCTGGTCACTGGGACAGGCTGCCCAGGGACCTCCCTTGCCCCTGGTCATGGCACCAAGCCTGCCAGAGTTCAAGGAGCCCCTGGGCTGCTCTGGATGACGCTCATAGTAACAGAGATCAGTTTTAGGTACTTCTGTAAGGACCAGGGCATTGGGCTCTGTGACCCTTCAGGTCCCTTTCAACTCAAGATAGTGTGTGGTTCTAAGCTGAAGTAACTCAGCAGTCTCCTGGACACCAAACCAGCCATGCTGTGTCTTCATGGACGTGTATGTTACTCAACCACAAACCTCCAAATTCCTGATGGGGCTACAGAGGCTAAACAAGGACTAGAACTACTCTGTCAAATAAGGGTAGGTATTACACACACCCCTAAGCCATACAGCTTTACAACAGGCTCACACAGAGCCAACCCATAGGAAAATATACACGGGCTATGGGATTGTTTACTCTGGTATATCTTCTTAGAGCATAAGAGCAAGATATATTGTCAAATTCATCCTAAAATTATTTGTTTTCTTTATTTTAATAAATCTAAATACAGGAAGGCCCTAAGAGACTTCTTTTTGTTCAAAATTCATCAAGCAGGTGCTATTGAAACACTATGAAGACTCTGGCATATAATTCCTTACAGGCAAGAGTTGGTTTTTAGAAGAATCAAAAGATAGACATTTTATAACAAACAAACAGCTCTCAGTCCCTAACTCTGGCAGCAAAGCCACCTCTATCCTTTCTTCACTCTACTGTATCCCCTCAGTTAGAGGGCTATCACATCCCAGTGGATAGGATATGATGCAGGCTACACTCCTGGCAACTTCAAGGTCTATTCAGAACCCTTCTCACAAGGTCAGATTCACCTGAGCTGCATGCCAATGACAGCAAACCCACGCACGGGGCCAGTATTACAGAGCAGGATGAAAAACCATAGCCAACATCCATCTTCCAAAGCACCTTCTAGAAAATAAATCAAGCAGCTCCTGGTGCACAGGGGCACACTGGTCCCACCTGCTCACAAAGGCATCTGGAATTCATTTACTGTTTTGGAAGGCAGCTGTATGTGGCCACAACCTGGATTCCATGGCCAGGAGCTCCTCCTTGCCCACACAGCTTGGTTCTCAACCAAGAAGCCTCAATTTCTTCATTACAGAAGGGGGAACCACCACATCCCAAAGCCTAGACATCCTTTTTGCATGCCTACAATTCATGGAGCATCCAGGACAATCAGTTGAGCAAGATCGTGCCTAAGGAGGCATTGCTGCTCAATTAGCTGAGTTGGCTGAAGGTTTTCCCATTGTAACACAAGTTTTCTATTCTAGTATTATTTTCAGTGTAAAAAAAAATTTTAAAAAAAATCAGTGGAGATGGGTGGGGTTTTTTGCGCAAAACTTGATGCTTTAATGAAAAAAGGTTGCTTTTCTCAATATTTTGCTGTTTATTTCTGTTGGGAACACTTGAAACACATAACTTTTGTCAGAGAAACATCAGTCCGTGTCTGTCCGAATTCCTCCAGCGTCAGCTGGGAGCTGTAACTCAAGGGCTCCACGGCCCCCTCTCTCCCTGGGCACCTCTCCAGCCCTCATGACGCATTCCCCGTTTGACTAACCCAGGGCAGGAGCATCATGGGATCTGTGATTCAGCCAAAGAGCTCAGTCCCAAGGGAAACATGGCACACAAGGCACTTGAATGACAATTTCTGAGGGCTGCAACAGTAGCTCAAACTGATGCTGCTTTAAGGGCCAAATGGATTTAATTAAATGTTTCCATTTCAAAAGGCTGGAACATTTTATTCAGTGTTTTCCAGTTGACAATTTCTCATTTTTTGAAAAATTTCCATTCCAGGAAAATGTTTGGTATTTCAGCTTTCCATGTCAGTTCAGGATGAAATGAAATGTTCAAGAATCAGATTTTGATGGTAAATGGACACTCAGTTTGGGGAAACAGCCACATTAGTTAGCTGTCAAAAGTGAAATGGTTTCATCCATGCAAGAAAGGTGTAATGCAGTTTGCCTCTGACTTCAGTAGAAGCCACCTTTTCAGCTTAATGGAGCTTGGATGGAGTCCCAAAAGACCAAGGGAGGGTGGAGCTGATCATAGTTACAGATATGGGAAACAGCGGTCAAAGGTGAAAGAGCAAGAATACAAGAAGCAGCAACTAAGATGATCTGTTACCTGGTCTTGATCAAAACAGTTTTACTTCAGTAACAGGATGAAAATCCATTATGATTATAACTTCTAATTCCCAGTTACAGTAAAGATAGCAGTTAATCACTAATTTGTAGAGTAGAATAAATTCATAGTATGAATTGGTCATGAGCACTATAGTTTCCAGTGCTCCAAAGAGTTCCTCAGAAAACCTTCATATGCTCCATTCAAGGAGACTACTCTTAAGCCACAGATAATAAAGTACTGAACTGCTCACCACAAGTTGTCTGTCCTGCACTGAACCCCCCTAGAACTGCTCTGCTGGACTGGTACTACAGAAGGTCTGTCAGGAGGGACCAGGGTCTCTGCTCTGAGCACACCTGCAGGTGGAGAACAGCAGAGCGTGGGCTTCCAGAGCTGACACTTCAGTGAAGGCTGGGCACCAAACTCATCCTCTGCACTGCCCACTCTGTTCTGGGAGGTAGCCCCAAGCCTTCCACCTCAAAGAGTACAAGAGGAACCCTGGGGAGCCCACATCCATCAGCATCAGGGTGTGTGTCGAAAGCAAGAGAGCACTCAGAACTGTAAGTAAATCAATTCATCTGAACAATGAGGGGTGAAGAGAATTGGGATTTGTTTATCTTTCATTTCCCTTTAGTACAAGGCAGATGTTTCTAAGTAATAAGCAGAAACCTCTAAAATTTTCATCCTCTTCCTGAAGAGGAAGGGAGGGAGGAAAAAAAACATGTACAAGCTTTGAGGATGTTTTCAGCTTCAGCTTAAAAAACCAAAAGAACCAAAACAAAAATGAAACCAAACAAACAAAAAAACCAAACCCACCAAAATCACACACCACCAAAAATTTCTATCTGTAAAAGCAAGTTTTTTCTTAAGCTGTTTGGTAATTCTTAGTTCACAGGAGCATTTATCCAGAAGGTTCTTCGTGTTTCCAGTCTAGGTTGTAGCAATCTCAGTGAGGCACTAAGTTTTAGGCCGTTAAAGTCTCTCTGTGCAGCACGGTCATTTTAAAATGATGTGGTAGCCATCATTACTCTCAGCTATAAAAAGAAATGCAAAACATGTTTTCATTGCTTTAAAGAAACACCACAGATACAGAACTTCAGATTTTCTTTCTAGGTAGTTTGCAATAGTTCCTACACTTTTTTCACAACCCACTCATGAAAACCAATGTTGAACAGCTCAGTCAAATAATTTACATTAAAAACTCTTACATATTTTATTGTTTTACTCAAAGGCTTCCTGCTCATTTATGTCAGTGGTGTCAATGGATTTATGGAATTTTTGTAGCAGTGTAACTGAAAGGAAAGCACTGATCAGTCTATCATAGTGTAGTCAACAGCTTGACTTATACTAGATTAGATTACTTATCTTTTCAGGATAACAGCGTTGAGTTTGTGATAACATTTAGTGCAATTGAAAGGAGGAATTATCTTTAGAGAAATAGCAGCAGCAATACACACCTTTCAATGTACTGATAACAAAACAGGACTCGTCTTGGAAGTTTTGCACCATCTGAAGGGCAGAAGAAAAAAGCCAACACAATACATTTTTAGCAATTAAATTCACAATTCTTTCAGAGCCAGTATAGACTTAGAGGAGAGGTATTAAACAGCATTTGGTGTCTAATCCTGCACAGTCCTGAGTAACCCTGCCCATGAGATTATTAATGTACATGACTGATCAATTAAGGTCCTTGCAATGGCTAGTGTGTTTAAGGGAAGCTCACACTAAATGTGCTTGCCTGAAACTGATCTAGCTTATTCAGCATTTTACCATCCTCTTTGCAGCTCTTGATCCTGAAGGTCCCTATACCACTCCAATTATTCTATTAAAGATCACACTTTTTGCTGCGTTCAGTGAAGCTGTACTAGTTTAGATAGGATTAAGGTAGTCCCTTTCCTAAAAATCCAACAGTGGTAATTATATATTCAGCTAAACTATGGAGCTCAGCTAAACTTACATCAGCATTTAATGAAAACCTGGAAATGGTAAACCCCAAGAAATGGACTCCCTGCTGAATAAAGGAATTGCTACTGAAAAGCCACCTCAGCAGCATCCATCTGGCTATTTTGATCAGACATTCAGTACAGATGCTGTGCTTGCAGGATTCATTTACCTTTTTGTATTCTGTCAAGGAAGAAGAATTGTAAGGAAACTGTTATAAGAAGCAAGGCAAATCATGGGAAGAAAGACTAGAACCTAAAGCTATTGAGCTATTCATGAGAGGCAAGAAGAGGTGCAGATTCTAGTGACAGCCTTAAATAAGGAGATAAAGATTATTTCAGTTGTGATATGAAAAGCCCATTTAAGCCTCATCCTTAGTCAATGCTTCCTCCCATCTTAGAGTAGTTATGTGGGACAGAAGAGGTAAATTACCTTCAGGAGGTGTCTCATATAGTTGAGGCAAATGCTGGACACAATTCCAGAGAAGGGAAGTGTGACCTGAACCTCTCTGATCAGTTCATGAAATCCAGCTTTCTGAAAAAGCCTTCTCCTAGCTACTGAGTATCATTCAAGAAGTCCATTTTCCATCTGTAAATTCTCACATCAAAACACCCTTTTCAACTTGGTCTGATCTCCCTATACTCTTTTGGATTTAACATCCAGCCCCTACTCCTCCAAATCAAGCTTCTCTGGCCAGGTTGTGTGTCTTTGCCTAATGATGCATGAAGTACATTCACAGAGTGCCACACTCTTGCCACTGTAGTACTAGAACAAGAAAAAAATATTAGAAAAGCAATAGAACTTGTTAATAATTGACTTAAGCAAATACTTAAAGCCTTATACCCAGGCTGGTTCATGCAATTCCCCTACCAAGAGCTGCCTCCAAGCACTTTGCATCCATAAAGCATTGAAGTTTCAGATTTAATCAGGCTGGAATAGCAAGGAGACTTCAGGAATAAGCATTACAGCCTTCCATTTAGGCTCCACTTGAGACCTATGCTCTGCTTCATTTGTTTTAACAATGCTTCTTTAAATGAAGCTCCTTAAGTGATTCTGGTGCATGAATGAGTAAGTAATTTAATAGAGGAAAAAGAGGAAGAAGGGCAACTCACTATTAACCTGTAAGTTAATGGAATGGACTAAATTAAGGCATCATATAATGGGACACAAATAGTATCAGAGGTCCACAAATTATAGTATGCATATAGTGACAGACCCAGTGCCTGGAAACATGGGCCAAGATGTAAAAGTAATTGCCCTACAGATTTTAAAACTTACCTTCTTTGGGCAACTTACCTATTTAATTTTAAAAGTTCTTTAGATCCTCACTTCAAAATGTGTGTAAGTAGCCAAAATGAAAAGAAATTCATAGAATCATTTAGGTTGGAAAAAACCTCTAAGATCACCATGCACGAACATTGACCTGGCACCACCAAGTCCAACTCTAAATCACATCCCCAAGTGCCACAGCTACACAACTTTTAAACACCCCCAGGGATGGTAACTCGGCCACTGCTCCCTGAGCAGCCTGTTCCAATGCTTGATAACTCTTTCAAGAAACAATTTTTTCCTAATACCCAGTCTAAACTTTCCCTGGTACAACTTGAGGCCATTTCCTCTCATCTTGACACTTGTTACTTGGGAGAAGAGACAGAGCCCCACACTGCCACAACCTCTTTTCAGGTACAGTGCAATAAATGACCAATTTTGCTTTGTTTTGCTTTAAAAAAAGCAAAAAGGACCTCAACCATCTTTTACAAAGCAAACATCTTGAAACCACACCAAAATCAGTGTTGTGCATGCCGATTCACTACTTTAACTTGCTGGGATTCATAGCTTTACAATTCTCCCTTGAAGACGCATTCCATAATTTGAAAGTTCATTTTAACTCCAAGCAGTCAGACAACTGTTCCAGCCCTGAGCAAGCTGCAGCCCCTCAGCCCCTCACCTCATTGCTCACTAGGACGTGGATGCCCGTGGGTCCCTGCCGGTAGATGCGGTTGATCTGCTGTGGAGAAATGCTGTACAGGTTCGCAATCTTCTCCAGCAACTCCAGCGTGGTCAGCTCCTCTAAGAAGATTGCATGATACACTGCAACAAGTGGAAAGCAGCTACAGAACAGCAAATACAGATGGCACCAAGCCACTCAGCATCAACAACCAAATGGGTTTAAGATGAAGGTTCAAGTGGAATAAACAATCTTAGTATTTTAAAGCATCCTCCAAATATCTGACTCGATGATTTGCAGAAAAATACCCACTATTCCTATGCAGCAGGCAATTAAAACATCACTTTTACCCAGAGGAAAACATGGGGACTAATTACAACTTGCATCATGAGGCACTAAAACAGCCTTCTCATAAAGCTGGTTATATTTTTAGATAATCCTCTTTTACTGATTATTGAAGTTAAAAAAAATAATTCAATCAAATAGTAAAACACATGCTGTGTCACACAAAAGCAGTGTTTTATTAGACACCATTCACTGATTCCATAGGCTAAAACCAAACTAAAACATATAATGTATAAGGTAACACCATGGATGAAAGTATTGCTTTAGAAATCTAATCCAAATTATAGCTACCAGGTAGGAAAGCTGTGCCTGTTTGTTACTAAATGCAAGATTTAAGGATAATCTTTGTTCTCATTTGATTGCACATTGTGTCATGAGGGATGAAAAATTCCCAAAAGCTTTGAACCTTCAAGAATGATAACATTACTTTAAGACCTACCAACCTTCCACTTCCCTGAATTTTTTCAAACAAGACACAATCTAAAGAAAACTGTGGATGGAAGGGTGTTTTTTAATGCTGTTGTCCCTACTAAGAACTGAATAGAGATCTTGCTGTGGCACTCTGCAGACAATTTGTAAGCTGGGTCTGTCCCCCAGGCAGACAGTGCCATTTGGAATCTGTAGCCGTGAAACCACAACCAAAGTGGCAAAACTGGGATAAACAGGATCCCTTCAAACACTAAGGACACCAAGCTGTCATGCACAGGAGCTCAGGCAGAAAGCAGCGTTCTCACCAGGTAAGTGTTCAACAAAATCAATAATAAGAACTTACCACAAAGACTGCCATCTCCATTTTCTCGTTTTTGGTGGAGATGGGACCTGTTTTGCTCTGGTTCTTGACAGACATAAATTGTCATCTTGGGCCTCACATTTCTATGGATTAATCAAAACCAGTAGTAAGTTATTGAGCAGATCTGAAATAGATCTGAAAGTTCCAAGTCAGCTATCAGACAATAAGAGATGGAATCATTCATGCCATGCATAAGTAACAAACTAAGGGATAGTCTTGATGCTGGTGACTAGACAGCCTAGGACAGCCTAAGAGACTCCTGGGAGGTGATGCAGAGCATCTTAATCTTTTCAACATCAGGTAAGAACAAACAGTTTACAGCACTTGCTAAGCAGTTCATCATACCTGCCTCTACTGAGTTAAATCCTGCTCAGCTGTAGAATTTATGAGCAGCATAGGGTAGTGTAGGCTGTGTATCTCATGAAATGGATGCAAGCAATCAGCTGGTAGCAAACAAACCACTAGAGATCCACATTATGCTGCTTTGTTTTGGCAACACTTCTGAGCTGTGCCTGGATTTAAGTATCATTGCAATCTCCAGTCCCTGAGAGAACCTCTCTGAAGTATTAAAAGGGACTCTAAATGCTACAACTCCAGGATTAACCTCTAGTTAACACTGAAATTATCAAGGGATCATAAAATAATAGGAAGGAAATAGTACAAACCTTCCTTTAATTGCATTAAAGAGCCGAATTCCATCAGCAGGCCCACAGATTTGAACAAAATCTTCTTTGGACATCTTCAGTAAGTCGGCACCTACATATTTCAAATTGATTTTTCTTCAGAAGTTAAGCAAATCTCAGCTTCCAAATAGTATGTATGGGCAGCAGAAAAGGGCAGGGGTAGAGGGCATAGAGAATCCACAAAGCTAAACTAGATCGATTTATACAGAAAAGTTGCAAATTCAGAGAGGTGTGCACTTTAAATCAATCACTGTGAAACAGAAAGCTGGAAGCTGCCAAAAGAACAGTGCTGCACTGGAAAATACTCCAGCCAACTCATAAACAAGGTAGCTATTTCACACTGGCCATTAAATGACCAGGTCTTCTGTAACTGTCACATTCACGGAGTTATTTCATCATGCTGCAAGTCAGAGAGAGTCTCCTCATGGTTTCAACACCTCTAACAACTGCCCCTTCCACCATCTTACTGGTGTGTACAACTACTGAATATGGGAGGGAAGGTGCCAGACGCTTCTTAAATGTGCACATGGACAGGATGGGAGGCATCAGACAGAAGATGAAATGCTGATTAGACATAAGAATAAACATTTCCACTGTCAGAATAGTTAAGTATTTGAAGAATTTGTTTAGAGAGACTGTGGAATTTCCAGCCTTGGAGATGTTCAAAGGCAACTGCACAAGGCCCTGGACTTGTTTTGAAGTTGCACTTCATGAACCTAGGAAGTCCCTTCCATCTTAACTTATTTCCTTCCATTTTTACTTATTCTGTAGGTCTACAAACTGTTTTGATAATGGGTAACCAATCTAAGAACCAAAGAACAACCACACTGGATCAGACCAAGGATCCCATCAAATGTGGCCAGCAGCAGATGCTACATGAGCTGCACTTACAGAAGAGAAAAAAACCAGAATATTTGGACTGTTTAAACTCACCCGAAAAACTTGAGAAGAGTCTACAGAATGGAGAGAACCTATTACGATGAAGCCACTGCTGGGCATCTTGAATAGAAGCAGAAGGAAGGAGATGCTACATTGCAAAAAGAATAAGAAGGTCTTGAAATGAACTGTTCACCAGTGTCCTAAAAGAGAAAAGCACCACATTAACATGATCTCAAGTACTTACATCATTGGTGGGAGGCAGGAGCTCCATTTGGTGGGTTGGAGAACTGTTGCTAAAAGAAATTATATAAAGTTGGAAGAGAAAAAAAACACATTATTTTAAATTTTTACATTGCAGTGTCCATCCTCTTCCCCCTCCTTTATTTGACTCAACTTTCACAAGTTACATCCAACTTGGCTTTTTTTTGTCTATCAGACCTTTAAAAAGGTGTTCAAAATTTGGAACAAGAGAAAAAAAAGCTCTCTACCTGAGTCTTTTGTTGGTCAGTTGAGGTCCTCCTCAAAACTGAGAGAAAAAACTCAGGTTCACTGACTTCAACCAAGCTTTTCTATATGGTTGACTCACTAATGTGACATCATCCAAGCAAGAAAATTGTAACCTACAGGATGGGTGAACTTGAAATTTCTATGAGCCCGAAATATCCTAACTAAATCCACTGTCTATTAATAATTTTTTATAAAAACTGAATAAAGGACTTTACAATTCAACCCTGGTGTTATCTTAAACATAGTCAAGTGCCATAAATCATGCAAAATCACATTTCTACTAAATTCTCCTAAACACAGACAGGACTCCTAAACATATCAGGGGTTTTACCAAAGGAAAAAATACTCAGCAGATCTCTCTACTAACAGAAAATTTTGTAATTTCAGTATTTGTTCTTTTTCATAGTCTGAGGAGATTCATTGAAAATTAGTGATACAACATGGATGACTAAAACATGGTAATTAAGTTGTGTGGGAAGGCAGCAAGATGGCAGAGTCCTACCAAAAGTAAAAGGCCTATACCGAATTCCTAAAGGGAAGTATGTAGCAGGGAGGACTGATAAGTACTGAGGGACACTTCTGTACCTTTCTGACACCAGTTACCATCTTCAGCATTTCAGAATCACTAGAGCTGTCTCATTATGATGGCTATTTAATGAATTAAACATGTCTTCATTAGTCCTTTGTTCTGAAATGGCATCTCAAAAGCCAGGCTGTTTTGCCCCAAACAGGATTTCTTTACGTGTCATTCACCTAGGAATTCAGCACCCCAAACTACCTCAAGACAGAAATTAAGGAAAAACACCTACTCTGAAGAGGTGCTGAAAGCCTCTACACACTTGTGAGAAGATACTGGGGTTGGTGGTACAGGGCATGGTGTGTTGTCACCAGGGGTTGCCTGAGGCCCTCTGATGCTCCCCTTCCGCCACCACATAAACATGTACAAACAGTACTCTGCACTACAGGGAATTCCTGGATGGAAGGTCTTAAAGGCTTTTGGAAAATACTTTCTCCTTGCCAGAAAGGGGGGAGGTCCTTAACATCATCTTGCAGGGTAAGAAATGCATGGACACACGAAGGCTACCATATCAAGAGGAAAGATAAAGCATGTATTTGTTACATACCCATCTCCGAGGTTGAAGCTGTTGGGAGAGCTGTTGTAGCTTGGAGATGGAGCATTGTTCATTTGATAAGGCACATCTGGCCAGGGAGAGCACTGTTGGAAGAAAGGCAGTGGGGAAACTTTCATAAGGATGGAAATAAAGGATTTGATTCTCCTCTAATACCACATGCATGCTGTTGCCACGCCACTAACTTCAGCTCATCACTCCTGCTGGGAGGAGGAGACAGGCCATGGATTTTCTACACTGCTCTCCAAGTGGGCTGTCAGGGGGCCAAGATTGATTCCAGTTGTGCATTCCACATTTCTTTCTCCCATTTCACAAAGCCTGTCCCCAAATAACACTGGGCCAAAGTGTGCACAGCTGTAAGTCAGAGCAACGCCAGTAAGTCAACTCAGACTGAAGGCAGCAACGATACAGAAATACCCCTGGTCTCAATTATAAATCCCTAATTAAATCCAGGCAAGAGTGACAAAAATGCTCCTGTGGCATTGCTTCAGGTTTATACCAGCAAAAGAGCAGAATTTGAACCAGCCTGCTGAAACCTCTGGCTATTAGTCAAACAGCTCCTGTCATAAATGGGCACTAAGTGGAGAAAATTTAAGATAGACAGACAGACACAAAGCTACTAAAAGGCTTCACAAATATAGGTCAGACTCCACATTCCATGACAGTAGTATAAAACCAGAGTAACCCAGCTAGAATTGGTGACTCTGTCCCAAATTTAAGCCACAGTAATCAGCAGGAGAAATCTAGCCCTGTTGAACTCCCCACCACCAAGGGCTCAAGAAAATGCTCTGTAGTGCCCTTGTTTGCAATGATGAAAAGACAGCAAGTGTAGCTTTGGAGCTTTATCCTCTCCACAAACACTAGCAAATGTTTTATAATCTCCACAAGCACTGGCAAATATTTAACTCTTTGGCAACCCACATTTCCCCACGCAATATGTCAAAGTGCATCAGAGCTCACAGGGAGAGTCTGGGATCTGCCAACTCAGTAGAATTAGG
>WBNQ01045949.1:0-13392 GCA_013401375.1 Spizella passerina
TTTTTAAGTACTTTGAGGTAACATGTAAAGAAATCAGAAAAATTTTTCTACCACTTGTAGTCATTCTTGAGTGTGGTCACAGATTATAGTTGGGTGGTTTTTTTATAATTCCAATACAATAGAATTCCATCTTCATTAATTTTGTCAACATTTGGTTTATTTTCAAGAATTTTTATGTGTGAACACATAAAAGATGGAGCTCCCCAGTGAAACTCTCTCTGTAAAATCAGGCCACTTGAGCCACTGAAGAGCAGCACTAACATCTCCTGCCTTGCCAAATCCAAGTAAGGTTTCTCCTACCAGATGGCTGTGAGGAGCACTACAAACAAGGCTCTTCTATGTTGTTAATGCTTCTCTTCCTGCCACACACCCATACAAGTACCAACTGCTAAATGCTTCCCACTGGAACTGAGGATCTTGGAAAGAAACTGTGCCAGGATGAAGTGGAGAGAATGGAGGCTGCAGGCATCTACAGCTTCTCTGCCCTGGTCATTTCTAATGGACTTAATAGCCACAACAAGCTCACAGAGCACCTCTGAATTCCTTCATTACTTTAAAACTTTCTTCCAGCCTCCTCTAGTTTCCATCTCCTAGATTCTTCTATATCCTTAATTTTTCTTTTTTTTCTGCAGGGCATGATAGGCTTTTCATCTCCCCTTATTCTTTCCTGCTGGTCTCTAGCAGGCAGATGGATAAGCTGATGATTACACTTGCTAAGGCATCATTTGCAGCATTCAAAAACAGAAGTACAGAAAAATGCTCCTCATAAAAATCCAAACCTAATCTTAGTTAGTATCACACCAAGCAGTTTGGCTTACCAGTATGTGTGCCATCACCATCTCCAAAACTGTCCTGAAGGGATTTCACACTGTAGCCAGGTGATGTGGTAGAGTTTAGCTCTCTAGGACTGGAAATTCATTCCTTCTTTCCAGAGAAGAACAACATACCAAATCACAAGTCCTCTCACTAGTTCCGCTTTCCTCCTCCTGAGTGCTGGTGTGGAAAGGCAGGAATGATTCCTTTTGCATTTGGAAAACTTAATCTTCAACACCTAAGAAAAAAACGATAACTAAGATTCAAGCCCACACAACTTCTCTCATCCCACACTCTTCCCTGTTTTTCCAGCACTTCTTAAATACCACATGTCAATGCAGACCTCATAGGTTCTTTATTTAAAAAAACGTGCTTCCAGTTTTAAGATTTCTTTTTATTTTTCCCAGGCGCCCAATGAACTTTTTCCTTTTTCTACTGTCAACTCCACTAGAATACCCCTCACCTAGAAAAAGTGCTGCCATCTGTGCTTTGTCTACTTCCTCTATTAAAAATAAGCCCCCTTTTTTACCTTCAGTGGTCATGTTCCCTTTCCATCATGCTCCATCATTCTTCCAAGTTGTTCTCAATCACACAATGCTAGGCCAGGAAAGCTCTTAAAGAGACAATTCACAATGGACTGTGGTTAATTTTGCTTCCAAGCTATCACTTTCTGAGTCTTAAATTTATTGAGTTACTCTGATAAATATCACCACTGGAATAAATATCAAAAGAAAAATTGTAAATGTTCCCTTTTAATTTAAAACCCTTTTTTATGGTTAACAGCTCTCTTGGACATATTCTGTCCAAGATTTGTTAAATCTCATATTCTGTCTCGATTTGTTAAATTAAGGTAGCTGATGCTTTTTTTGCAAACTTAGATTCAGTCAGGCTACAAATAGTACTTAAGATGCATACAGTAATTTTCTCCATCAACATCTCCTTATCATTAGGTTCTCATCTCTAAAGACCCTCTAAAATTTCAAATAGAATCTAATTATACAATCTTTCTTCTCCATCCCTTGTAAAACATGAAAGTACATGTTATTCTGACTCACCTTCCTTTCCCTGGAAATTAAAAGAATGGTGTTCAGAAACAAGCAAGGAAAGACAGGATATGAGTTAGACTGTTTAACAGTTAAACAGATAATCTACAGAAATCCGTCTCCAAAGAAATAGCTGATTATTGTGTGGATATTTGTCATGTTTTGGCAGGAGGAAGAGGAAATAGACCTGGCAGTGATCTATCTGCAGAAGTTGCTCCGAGGCAGGGCTCTTCAGAACATGGTATTGTGTCCCTTTGTTTATGTCAGTCTTCAGAATGATGGTGGGAATGACTGATTGCAAAGGGTGTTTGCAATCTTTCTTCCACAGCACTAAGCAGGGGTAGTGAGGCTCTTCTCAGCAGAGTTACTCAAATGGCGAATTCTAGAATGGATCCGGACCATGAGTACATTCTGCCATGATTATGCCAAGGTTCTAGGCACAAGAAACCTCCCACATCCCAGCAGGGCAGCTTGTATTTCATGCCATCTTTCTGGTTTCCACTGGTGGTGAGCCGGGCCCCAGATGAGGAGCAACTGAAGCCTACCACTGTGATGTGCAGGACCCATCATTCTGCTTTCAGGGGAACAGAAGGGGGTCTAACTAAAAATTAGTTCAGTGGCCATGCCTTGTGGGCTTTATATTAAGCAAGTCTGTCACTTGTGATCAGACCAGTCCTGAAGGTTTGTTTTTTGTGTCCCCAAAACGTACAGTTGATGCTTTCTCCTAAAGTAACTATTTGATGGTTTTTAGTGTTCTCATGCAGGACCCTGAGGTTTAGCAAACAATACAGTATTGTGGAAGTGGTTTGAGGTGGAATATAGAGTTCCCAAGTGTTCTCCAGTTGTGTGATGATCTGTGAGAAGGATGGTTGAGGCCACTGAAGGATTGTTGACTTTCAGACCATGAAATGTCCCGCCATTTAAGGAATCTTCTTCCAGCTGCTGCTGGATCAGAAATACATTACTGAGAAGGAGAATGACCAAGCAGGGTTGAGTGATCTTTTGTTGCTCTTGGAAGTCCTGTTGGAAGAGNTTTACCTGACAGCTGTAGGGTTTGCCTAAATGCAACCAGAAATTTGTTATAGAGAGGTTTTGGTAACAGCTGACCTTGCAACTTGGAGAAAAAGGGTGTGTGTTACTCGCAAAAACATGTTGCTCTATATTCTCCATTTGATATGCTCAGTTGTTCACCTTTATTTTAAAGATATTTGAAGGGAAGGAGAGGAACCTGGATCTGATCCAGGAGCTGCGCACCACTCACGCGCTCCAGGAGGATGGACAGCTGCTCGTGAAGGCACAGAAGCAAATGACACTGTCCTTACAGCGACAGCATGACTCACAAATGAAACAGGTTTGCTTGCATAGATGGGAAAGTTGATTCACAGCTCTGTCCTGACCAAATACTCCATGCTTGCAGTACCACAACACTTTCACATTTAATTTTTTATGTTTTCTATTATCCACAGCACAGAAAGCATCCCAATAGCAATAAAGCTCTCCTAGCACAGGCCAAGCACTGAATGCCTGAGGGGCTAAAATTGCTCTCTCACTGCTCTGGAGGCTCTGGGGAATCTCAGAAACAGACTGAGGCACCCTGACCACAGCTGCTANTGTGTGATGATCTGTGAGAAGGATGGTTGAGGCCACTGAAGGATTGTTGACTTTCAGACCATGAAATGTCCCGCCATTTAAGGAATCTTCTTCCAGCTGCTGCTGGATCAGAAATACATTACTGAGTAGGAGAATGACCAAGCAGGGTTGAGTGATCTTTTGTTGCTCTTGGAAGTCCTGTTGGAAGAGAGTGGGATTGAGAGTAACACAGTGTCAGGAAGGGCTGGGCCACATAACCCCATAGCAGGGATGGCAGCAGTTTCAGCAACCTCCCTGCCAGTTTATGGCTTTGGGCTCCCTCAAAATGAAGGTCAGAGCACATGAGGTGTTGAAACACTGTGAAGCTTTGACATTGAGGCTGATATAGCAGGATGTGCAGAAGACTATTACCCTTTTGACGTAGGTGGTGTTGTTGCACATGCCAGTGGTTTGAGTTTGGGTNCACTCACGCGCTCCAGGAGGATGGACAGCTGCTCGTGAAGGCACAGAAGCAAATGACACTGTCCTTACAGCGACAGCATGACTCACAAATGAAACAGGTTTGCTTGCATAGATGGGAAAGTTGATTCACAGCTCTGTCCTGACCAAATACTCCGTGCTTGCAGTACCACAACACTTTCACATTTAATTTTTTATGTTTTCTATTATCCACAGCACAGAAAGCATCCCAATAGCAATAAAGCTCTCCTAGCACAGGCCAAGCACTGAATGCCTGAGAGGCTAAAATTGCTCTCTCACTGCTCTGGAGGCTCTGGGGAATCTCAGAAACAGACTGAGGCACCCTGACCACAGCTGCTATGCAGCCTGTGTTTGCTTTGTTTGCAGACAGAGCACTTATTTATATTTACAGGGCTTTGAACAAACAGCAGTGTCAGATGACCCTCAGTTTTCCCACATTTCAATCCATTTGAAGGGTACTATGACCTGGTATCACAATACATGCTTGTCACTCACATCTGTTGGATGTTTTCCTGAGTGTTTGTTACTGCTCTGTCATTTTCCTGTCCCTTTTCTGGCTTGGCACCCTCTCAGGCTCCTCCTCACACATAAAACCTCACAAAGACAGCCAAAGCCAACTTATTTTGTAAATCCTGCTGGGCTCAAGACTTCTAGAACATTAGCAATGGTGACACATTGAGCTACCTGCCACTCTACGCAGAGCAAAGAAATTTTGGGCACCATTCTCTGCCAAAGATCTAGTGAGAGCCAGGGATGCAAATTCCCATCCTGTTTCCTTACAGTGCCACAACCTTCCAGAGGAAAGTGAATGAAATGGCAGATGCTGGTCAGGAGTGGATCATAAAGAAATTTTGCCCAGAGTTTACTACAATTCAGAGAATGCAGTATCTATCACATTCCTGCAAGTTTTCTTGTAATTTTTACTACTCTGCTTTTTTTTTAATGACCAGCTGTGAGGCAATTTGGCAGCTTCCATTTTACAATAACAGCATGCACTGGCAAGTTGACCTGGTGGAGATGAAGCCAGACCACTGTTTCCTGCTGGTTGGGCAACAACAAAATTTCCCCTTAGATCCCAGTAAAAACTGAACCAGGTGATTGAGTTTTATCATTTACCATTTAGCATTTCCAGATACTCCTTCATGCACAGGAAGCCCAAGTGTGGAATGCAGGAATACAGAATATTTCTGCTGAGGAATTAAGAGACAAATAAAAGCCTTAGGTATTAGAAATTTGCAGTGCTGCATTTCTTCTGGAAGCCCAGGTGAGAGTGAAGGAGAAAGCAGTTCAAACATCATAATGACATTTTTAGAGAAGGAGGGGGAGCAAATGGTGAAGATACTGACCTCTGATCTCAGAATTTCCCTTTTGGAGTGCCACTATCCCCCTCTGCTGGTATTGGCCTTCTCTCACTTTTTTTTAACTGTCTGTAGGTTCACAGTCCAGGGCTCAGGTTTTCAAACATTGTGAACTTTAAAACTCTCTGGAATGCATGTGCAGAAGTTTTCTACGTGTGTGGCTATTTCAGAAAGTCACTGATGACTCTCAGTTCTATAGGGTTCGGTGGTCACAGGTTTTTTCACATTTTTGACCATTTCAGTGTAAAATAAATGCTTCCTGCCTAAAGAGGATGGAAACGCCACATAAAACAGTCAAAGATGAGGAGCTGAAAATTTTGGACTCATATACAACAAAAATTAACACAAGAGTGTTCCTGAGTTGTTTTCCTCCATTTTACACCTGTTTTATATACAGCACCTGGAGCAATGAAGAGGAGGGAGCACTTTAGTTCCATGTTATCCCTCCCTGTGGGGTGGTGCAGTTACTGCATCACCATCTTCCATCTAAAACACCTGTGGGCTAAGTGCTGTCACTTCTAGATCTGTGCAACATTGGCAATCCCACTTCCTTTGAAACACTGCCTGGGCAAATGGCACAGCTGTATAGCAAAGCTGATTTATTATTATTTGTCTGGGATATTTCAGCTCCACTTCAACTTTTATGTTTAGGCCTATTCTGTAATTGCCTGTTTATTTCAAGAGAACACAGCATCCCAGCCAGTTCCAGACATTCCCTCCTGCCAAGGCTTGTGGCTTCAGAGTCCATTCTGGAGGTAATGAACTCCCCATAGATCTTGTCTCTTTCTGTAGTGCAATCACACATACCCAGGCCATAGAACAGGATGTGCCTGGAACAAGGAGTGAATGGCACAGTAATGCTGAACACCTGGAATCTTGTCTCAACTCTGTCACAGACTTTCTGATTTTCCATTACCCGGAATTTTGAGGTCTCATTTGCACTTCTGCAAACTTCATGTAATTACTGTCAATTTGAATTTGTCAGCAGTTAGTAACTTGTACAATTTTAGGTTCAATGCCTGAAGCTGCAGGTACTCATGGTTGCACTGTGCAGAAACCAGTCAGGGCATGTAACACATGAAGAGTGCCAAACTCCTGGGACTGTCCCGTGGCTGGTCTGCATGGAAGCTGCAGAGCTGCCTCACATGCCTGTGGTAGTCCTGGGACTTTGTACAACATTCCTGGGGTTTGTAACACAATTCTTTGCATTTTTCTTTTGAAAGCTGTCAGCACTGGAAAGAGACTTGGCCACAGTAGAAGGAAGGGCATTGGCGAACATGCTTGATTTTCTGGCCAAAGAGCTGGTGAGGCTGCAAGAAGAGCAGAAGATCCATGCTCTGCTCATGCTGGCTGAGAGGCAGAGGAGGATGCGGGAAGCCGAGGAGAGCGGCCGGCGGCAGCTGGAGGAGATCCGGCGGCATGAGGAAGATGAGCTTTTCAGACAGGCAAGAGAGGGACACTGCTGGGACCGGAGGCAGTTTGTAGGAGCTGCCTCCTTGTGGGAAGGCCCAGATGGATGGGATCTGCTTCAGCGCTGACTTTGGTGGTGGCTAGTTCTAAAATTGAGGGGGAAAGCTTAGTGAAGAGAGGGTGAACCCTTCCTGAGAGAGTCCTGCCCATTAAACTGAGGATGATCTGAATACCCCTACAGACAGTCCTGTTAGGCCTGTCATGAATGGGTCTAAATTTCTCCAGTAAAACACCTATGGAGAACAGATATACCTAGATCATCTCTAGGGATAATGTTTTGTCAGCACTTGTTCTGCCCATCAGAACTGGTATGTGCTTGCCAGGAAGGATGCCTTTAAGCAAGGGTTTGGAAAGATTTTGCTCCTCCCTGCCTCGGCCACAGTGGACTGCAAATAACAAGAGGTACAACACTTATTTTGAAGTAACAATAATAGATAAAATAATCTTGAATTCAAGAAAAATACTGATTTATCATATTCCATAACTATTCTATAGTCCTGTTCCTATTTCCTAGCTTTTGACTGCATGAAGCATATTTCTCCCTGTTGAAAGACATGAGTGGGAGTCTAATTGACTAAATAATTTTCAAACCTTGTGGGAGGTGGTTAATACCAAAAGGGTCTGGCACCATGTTTATATTTTTTTAAATTTCAGCTTCTCATCTTTTATGTATTTCTGAGTGGTAAGCAGGTAAGGCCAAGATGCTATAAGCTTATGCCCTGCAGATTAGCAAATGGAAAACACCCATTTCTAGAATCTCAGCTTTACAGCCATTATAAAGAAACCAATAATTTTATCTTGGTTTTTGACTGGCTTGATGGAACTTTCTCCTTCAGGGTTTGCTTGAATGAAAGCTGATTTATTTACTGAAGTCGATATCCATGATTATTACTTGGCAATTGTTGCTCAGGGGACCGTGAGAACTGAGGGAGCAACTGCCATTGCATTCACAGGACTAACCTGCTGGACCAGAATTGGATCTGTGAATTGGTTTTCTTTCACCTGCACTTGTTCAATCAGTTCTCATAAAGAATTACTGTAAAATAATTTTTTACAGAAAGCATCTCTGAAAACAAATCTCAGGTTGGCCTGCTCAAAACAAAGAGTCTTGTGAAAATCTGTTGTTCACGCTGCTCTGGAAATCTTCCACTATGTTCCTGGCACTGCAATAGGCAGAGGAGCAATATCTTGGTGTTTTGTTCTAGGTGGTGGATGTTCAGGACAGAACTATTGACACCTACTTGGAAGATGTTATCCTGAGTAGCATGGAGAGGACAGCTGAAGAGCAAGCCAGAGAAGAGGTTCAGAAAAGGGCTGTAGAAATCAATGACATTGCTTACGAAATGGAGAGTCGGTAGGTTATTAAACAGCACGTGAGGGGCTGTTCACAGCAGCTTAGAACCTGCCTGACCATGTGCATGTGGCTGTGTGCATCACCTAAGCCATGGGCAGGGCAGAGCAGTGCTGCTCGTGGTCACTTCATTTAGTGTGGCTGCTGTATGGGAACCATGCTGCTCCTGCCTGCTACACACATCTAAATCCATCAGAGCCTTATTTCCATACAGTGTGTCCCAGGTTCCCTTTGCAAATCACTTGTGTGATCTGTGAATCACCCTTTTTAGATTTCTCCACACCAGTATGAGGCTGTGACTGAGCTTTAAGTGAATCTGGGAACTGCCTAAAGCAATACCCATTCATACCGATCTTTTCATTTATTTACACTACTACAGAAAATCCATTTGAAAGAGATCCTAAAAGATACAGCTATACACAGCCTTTCATTCTGGGGTGGCTGTTCTTTAAGGAACTGCCAGTTTCCATGGAGGTCACTCATATTGCTGGCTGCCTGACAAGGCACTTTGAGTAAAGTAAGTTGTTGAGAATACCCCAGTCTGTGTTTGGCTGGGGCATCAGCAGTGAATACTTCTTAGGACCTGCCAAACCCCCAGTTCAGTTTCTATGCTCTGTTTTTGGTATTGAGCCATAAAAATCCCAATGACACAGTGACTCTCCTATGGCAGAGCAGCTGTGTATTTTGTAACTAGATGAATACAAGCAGAACGTTGGAATCCTTGGGGGAATGAAGCGTAGATAATGCATGCAGCCCCTGAGCCAGCTGGGAGCCCACCAAACACTGGCATGGAACAGAGTTCGGGGCCAGCCAAGTGCAGAGTCACAAAAGGGAAGAATTTAGGAAACTCTGCAATGGACCAAAGACTAAATGGACAAAGACACAAACCCTCAGCGATATCTGTGTGCCTAATTCAGTTTGTCATCAGAGGGAACTGAGCTTCTCAGTACCTTTGAGGATAAGGAATGTAAGGTGCTCCTGCTTTCCAGTGCACTGTGAACACACTGCAATGCAAATGGGAACAGTCACGCTGTCACCTGTTTGTAGGATAAAGAGAGACCCCACTGACAACTGCTACCATGACAATACCCTTGGAAAGAGTATTTACAAGGGAGACCTGTTTTTGCAGAGGTTGTCTGGAGAGAAAATGAAAATACTAATACCACTGTGCATCTGTCCTATAGTCGAACTCGCCTACAGTCAGAAGAGATTGTAGCAGAGCTGGTTTATAATTTCCTGATCCCAGAAGCTGAGAAAAACTTTATGAGAGAAAGAGGTAAGGAGTCCAGTAACTTAATTTTCTTTGTGAACTGGTTCACTCTCCTTTTTCTAGCTCCCTGAAAAAAATGATGCAGCCAAGAGTTGTCTCAGTCCCCTGAGATTCCTGTTTGGCACTCTGCAGGTAGAAAGTTAAGCTCTTTCACCCTTTTTTCTCCCTGAGCTTTCACCCTTTTTTCTTATGAGCTTTAGTCTTTTTAAATGGTAATTGAAATTCAGACCTGCTGTAAGATCTGGCCTGTGCTTTTGAAAGTTTGGATCAAATAATCCTGGCTTGCTATGATAAATTTGGTGTATCTGCAACAATAAAACTGCCTGAAAAGAAGCAGCCCATTGCACATTCAGAAACAAACTGATAAAAATCCTTAAGCACCACAGCTGTGAATTGTGTTATTATATGGCAATTTCTAAAACTGCAGAAGACTTTAACAAGCAAATTACTTAAATATATGTCATATATGGGAGGAAGGTTATACACTCTCCTATGCTTCCCTTTCCTCCCCAGTGGGCTCAGAGCGAGACGTAAAGTTCTATGGTTGGCTATAGTGGCATCGTGTTGTAAGGAGATAACCTTGCAGTTGTAGAGGGCATTTCTGTTTAACAAAAATGAAATGGCATCTGTCAAAATACAGAGGGGAATAATGTGTATTACAATAAGTAACGTCATGAGTAAGTGGCTGTTGCTAACTGGGATGTTTCCACTGACCAGCACAGGTGGTGAATATGACCTAAGCAAAGCAACTGCATCACAGTAGAGGTTGAGGGGTCCTTGCTGCAGTGCACTTCTCTGCCTTGAGAACAAAGGCACTTAGTTCATTGCCTCTTTTATTGCTTTGTGGATGAGAACACAAGCCTTGAGTATGCATTTTGTGGTCTCTGAATTGTGCAAACCTTTTTTTTCCTGGCTTGTGTATTGCCACAAGAACAGGACCTGTTCTGCAGCTGGCATTTCTGCACAAGCTTAAATCAGCTCCCTTCACTCCTGCACTGCTTCTGCCAGCCTTCCAGAGCAGGTGATGTAATGGTAGTCAGTGAAGCCTGCAGCTCAGGCACTAACACACACAGGTTAGCCTGTCTCAGGAAGGAGAGCAGAAGGAAGACCTGGAAATGGCTTAGGATTCTGGACATACTGAGGACATGCATCAAGGCTCAAAATACATACTGGGCTTAAATGCAGCAGCAGCTAATGAACAAAGCAGCTCAGATGCACTCTCAAACAACAGAAGAAAAAAATCTTCAGAATCTGTGATAGCTACAGTGAGTTTGCCTGGAAAGCAGAGCTAGACCCAATTAAAAATTAAAGTGGATGCTGATGGAATAGAGCAGCAGGCAATTAAGTAGGATAGCTCCTTCTAATGTGATCAGGAGAAATTTGTCACAATATTCTTGTGACAGCAGAAATCAAATGTCAGGAAGGGACCTGGCTCATACTCTCTTCTGCTATTGCTGCATGGGGCGGAGGGGGCTCCATTCACTTAAGACAGTTGAATTCTACCTGATGTACACTCTGAGGAACACACCCTGCTGTAAACCTGCTGCAGAGTGATACTTTCAGGGAAGCAGAATCATTAACTATTCCATGGAAATCCAATGGAAATAGTATCAAAGAATGGCATTAGATCTCATAAACACATTAGTGTATTGCATTTCTGTAGTGGCTTTTAAAGCCTTCCCTACAGTGAGCCAAATTTTTCATTATGAAACTGTGTTTTAGCAACCTAGCCCATGCTTGAGCATTCACCTTCCTTGAAACTATCAGGAAATTATCTATGAGCACAGTTATCTGGCCTGTCAGAGGAGCAAATCCATTTGTAGAACAAAGATTTGAGGCCTGCAGATTCAGTCTTTGCCTACACTTTAGCTTCCCCTTAAACACCTGTTTTGCCATTACCTAGTTTGGGATTTTTTCCCCTCCTCATTTTGTTGCATTTTGATGCATAAAAGCAGGGATTATCCAATGCTGGCTCACCCTGACAAACCTCTGCACCTCAATTCTGAGCCCTGCCTCAGTGGAAGTAGAAGTCACTGTGCTGATATGAAAAACCTCACTTGGAAAGGGACAGTCACTCACCAATTTCAGCACACTGTCCTTTAGATGGAATTCACTGTGGATGGAGAAAGGGACTGCAGCAATTCCAGGGGAGTATTCCCAGTATAGCTGATGCAGTTGATGCAAACATGATTGAAGCCAAAATGCCTTGGGTAGAGAAACCTCTCCTGGGAATGAGGGCTGGTGAAGGTCAGCTTTTCAAATGTGAGATCCAGTTGCATTCATTGTCGACAAAGTGGACCTGGGAGATGGATAAACATAAACAGGGTGGGTTGGTAATGCTGAGTGACTGAGACAGGGACAGCAGGACTGTGTGCCAGCATGCAGGACACCAGTGCTTCAGATTCACAGTCTCAGTGCAGCTCAGGCTTGGAACAGGCCAAAGTAAGCCTTGGATTTCTGTAGGGAAGTGACAGGATGAGAGCCACCCCTTGTTCTGCATCATTCCTCACACCCTCTGTAAGGCACACGGTACCTCAGTCCCTGTGACTGAAATAGAGAGGGAAAGAGTGAACAAAGAACAGGGAGGAGCAATAAGGAGAGCTGTAGGGTGAACACTTAGGCTTGGCTGATTATTTCCCAGGAGGTGGGTTGGGAATACATACAAATGACTTTTTTGGATAAAAGGAGGCAATCCTGCAGTAGCTGAGGGGAGGTGATAAGGTACGCAGGTGACTTCATGTGTCAGTTGTGGCTCTGAGTCTTACTTTGAACTCAGTAAGGGTTTCCCAGAGCAGGTCAAATCCTGGCACAGGAGATGGCAGATTTCAGCTGGGTTCTTCCAGAGGCTTGCTGCAATTAACAGACAGTAAAGGAGAAGTTATTTTAAAGGCTGCTAATATATCCTAGCCAGTTGTTCCCAAAGCTAGAAAGGAGAACACTTTGGCTGTGCTTCCCACTGTGGGGGCCAGTCTTCAAAGTGAAATGCAAAGTTGGTTGCTGCTATTAGGTGGCAGTAGAACGCTTTCAGCCAAAGTTAGAAGGGCATGATTTTTTTTCCTGAGACAGACTTTTCCACAGCTGCAGGATTGATGAAAGCTACTCCTCCCTTCTCCCCTACAGAGAACACTTTGCTGTACATTTCCAAGTAAAAGCCTTACCTCTTTTTATGCAGTGAGGCAGTCCCAAAGAAAACACATCTACGCTGCTCATCAGATCATCCACAGGGGCACAGAGAGGGCTCTGGCTCATCTGGCACTGCATCAGGAGACATCTGCCTCTGAGAGAGAGGAGGATTCTCCTGCTGGGACAGCTGCTGGACCAAGTGCAGCTGACAGCACTCACCCTGCCACAGTTGCACATGAACTTGGACAAGACTTCCACGGGGATCCCACAGCCTCCTAGGAGAGAAGATGAGTGAGGTGGGTTTCCCTTCCCCTCTGTGATTTGAGTTTGGAGCATGGTGAGGGAAAGGGAAGCACATTATGTTTGCTTTTTCAGGGCACCCTGAATGGAAAACCGTCTCTCTCCCTTGGGCTGTCCCTCCTGCTGCCTGCCAGCAGTGTCGTCCTGGAATCATTCTGTATACATTTTGGTGTGGCAGCTCCCTCCAGTTGTCTCTCCCCAACTTGCTTTGGACTTCATTAGCTAATTTTTCTGTTCTGATTATTTAGAGAAGCTTGAGTGAGAAAGCAGTGTTAGCATTCCTTGTTTGTTTTCCTGGCACAGATCAATAAAAATCTGCACCTGGGCTTTTGGTGGTATTTCCTTGCTTCAATAACATTAAATGAAAAAATAGTCCATAAGTGGGAAATTTTGAGTTGAGACCATCCACAGACAAGCGTGTCCCACTGATTTCCTTAGTGGTTTAAGGCCCAGGGGCTTCCTGCATTAGCACTGCTATTAATAAAGCACAGGAGCTGAACAAAACCAGTCAGATTTTGTATCATCTTTTCACATCATTAGTCCTTGAAGAAAGAAAAGGTGCCCCTGACCTCATCAGGGTGGTTTCTGACAAGC